>JADNRX010000162.1:0-117029 GCA_015501595.1 Hymenopellis radicata
GTAGTGGCGAGTAGTTTAAATTACTATATTAGGACGAGTCTGCTACAAAATATATTGATTAGCGTGCAAAACTCCTCTGAAATTGACCCGCAAGCGAAGACGCAATGAAGAAGAGGCGCGAAGAAGACGTCAGCACAGCCACAGTACACGCGTCATCTCCACCACCATGTCCGCGAAGAGAGCAGGACGCGCACGCGAAGAGGAGAGCGCGCGCGGAGGAGATGCACGAAGAGGAGACACACCCAGCCGCATGAGAGACACCTACGAAGAGGACACGAACGACTAAGCACCGCCAGACGAAGCATGCGCGAACACGAAGAGGAGATCGCCCACGAAGACGACCGGCAAAGCGACAAAGCATGCGCACCATCAAGAGGAGATGACCCGCCCAGCGTGCAGCAGAAGGATCGCAACGACGAGAGCAGGCTGTCATCGACCAACGCTGGAGGTGTGTATCAACAAACGATCACTTTGTTTTAACTGACTGATACTCTTAGGATAAGCCAAGGCAATCAGCCTACAAGTTTGAGCCCGTCAATCCTTACCCTCCGACCTTTCCACAGCAGTCTTCGCCAGAGCTTCACCTAAAGACATGCCAGGCCGTGTTGAACCTTTACCCGCGCCACGACCACAGCAGCAGCGTCGGCCATTCCCGCCGCTATCGCTACGCTAGGCGGGCCGAGAACTCCGCCACCGTATTACCCCCAATCTGCCTACCAGCCTTACCCTCTCCTCCTCCCCCCCAACATCATGGGGGATACTACGACCTCCCCCCTTCACACCCGTCTTCCCTTCACCACATGCATCACCCACACGCAGCGGCTTATCCTCCTCCCCCCCACCCCTCGAGTATCGTATACACCGAGGACGCCAGCACCAAGCTGAGCGATCGCGTTCGTCGCCGCTGCTTCAACTGCTGCACCACCGATACCTCCACGTGGCGCCGCTCAAACCTCTCCCCCGGCAAAGTCCTTTGCAACAAGTGCGGTCTCTTTGAGCGCACACACTCCCGCCCTCGGCCCGAGCAGTTTCCCCACAAACGCGGCCCGCTCTCCGGCGGCGCGCTCTCTCAGCAGCGGGGTCCCGATCCGGGCGCGTACATGATGCGTGGCACCCTACACATACGCCGCCATCCATGACTCATCCGCTCCCGCCGCCGCCGCCACCGAGCATGTACCCCGGTACAACCTTGCCGCCATTCTCCAACGTCGAGAAGCGCCCGTATACGCCACACGCGTATGCCTCTCGTGAGCCCTCACCGCCGGACTGGAATGCCGGAGAGAGGCAGCATTGGAGTCCTCCGCCGTCGCTCGTCAAGGACGAAACCATCCAAAGACGCCGATGAACCTGAAAAGACTGCAGTTTCTGTTTGAGTCTGGACTCTTTATATATTCCCGTGTTTATATTCGTCTCTTGGTCCTTTTTGTTATTTATCTTGCTCTCATCGTCGCTATCTTCGCCAGTTGATCTGTCCTTGTACTTTTATACCACTACTCCTGTACACGATCGTGTGCGCGTTTTTGATTTTGCAATGCATCTCTTTGATCCGGCATCAGATTCACAGTCGTGATTTTCCTGCATCAATGTTCGTTGATTTCATCGCACGCGAGTTTAATTTACAGTCTGCTTGTCGCCGAACCAGTGGCACTTGTTGTAACAGCCAGTTTCGGTGTGTGGCGCAATAATATTGTAAGTATACAAGTCTGTATCACCGGGGAAGGTATCACCGCCTGTAGACACGCATAGTCGACCCAATGCGGGAAAGGAACACTGTTGAAACAGGTGGCGAAGAGGGTGTGCATTTTGGTCAACATCGTCACCGTCTGGCATATAG
The DNA here is from genome assembly GCA_015501595.1 of Hymenopellis radicata. NCBI lineage: Eukaryota > Fungi > Basidiomycota > Agaricomycetes > Agaricales > Physalacriaceae > Hymenopellis > Hymenopellis radicata. The sequence goes on from JADNRX010000162.1 coordinate 1,835, forward strand.
ACGGTTAAGTAGGTGAGATGAGTGCACACGATTGGATCCAGACCAACGCGGAGGGCTTCCAGAGATCCTGGCGAACGTACCGTCTTGGTGATTATTTGCGGCCTCGAGAGCCTCTAAGACGGCGTGAATTTGGGACCAAGGAATTCCAAGCCAGTCACCATTTGCTAGGTCAAGCGTGTCGTAGCCCACTAACTTGGGCGCTTTCAAGTTGTCGAACAACTTCATGGGCGGAAGATTTGAATCTAATGCGTCGTTGTCTACACCCAGATAACGCAACAAATTGAAGGAGTCGCGAAGAGGGGAGAGGCTAAGAATCTCTCATGGAGCTGATACGGGAAGGGTCATAAGCAACGGGGGAAGTGGCCGTTCACCGAAAGAGTATATTTGGACATCCAGCTCAGGGCGAGCACTGTGGTCTATACGGCGGGTGAGACTCCAGGCTTCGCGTGAATTGACAGTTCGAAAGTGGGAACCTCGAGGGTAGATGCAAATTTGTGACCAAAGCGTTGGCGATTGGAGTACGACACGCCTCCATCATTGGCAGACAAGCTTAAATGCTTCAAGCTCATCATCATCGTCCATTGTCATTGCTTTATGTTCGTCTGGAAACCGTAATAAAGTCGTTATCCAAAGGATTTCGGTTAGGATTTCCGAGGGAAGTCGTGTTATTGGTGTTGACGGGCCGATCAGGTATGTATGTCCGAGATGCCGACTCAGGTCCGCCTCACACTTGATGCCATAAGCGAGCCCGTTTGCAAGCCGCTCTGTTCCACTTCGTATCAATATGTCATTCTGTGAGTCGGCTCTGACCATCCTAATCGCGGTATGCCTGATGTGAGGCTTGCTAGCCCAGGAGGAAACGTGGAGCCCATGTGCCGACACCTCCCGGGAATGGTCGAACATTTGCTAGGGCCAGTTTCGCGCCGCATCCAATCATTACACCTATTCATTGACGTGCCATTGATTCGCGGGCTTCATCCTCTTCGCAAATCCTTTCATGCAATGAAAGAGCTCTACATCAATGTTAATAATGCCTTCCGTTCGGATCCTTCAGACGAGTTGTCGGATTTATTCGTGGAGACTCCAAATTTGACTCTTTACGAGACGCGCAACGTCGCTGACCCAAGCTCGTTTGGGATCCCATGGCACCAAATCAAATGCTGCGGTCCCAGTGTCTCCTGGTTCCCATCTGAAATCTCAGAATTCTTTCCGCTGCAGGTAACTTACAGGAAGCCGCATTTCGTGATATGATTTTTGGAGAACCGCCGGAACAGATCGTATCTACTTCCATCGTGTGTGCCCGTCTTGTATCATTGGAGTTGACTGCGGGGCACCTTTCCGGGCCACATCCGATCCACCAGGTATTTGAGCTCTGCTCCTTCCCTGTATTTGTCACGATGGCCTCCCCTCAGGAATACTTCGGTGACAGGTTTGACTGGTCAGAAACTTTCCCAGCTCTCCTTCGTTGTATTCAACGTTCCCGAAGTCCACTCTGCACATTAATGTTCGACTACGCACTCGTCGCATCTGCGGATGTTACGAAGCTCTTCCGAACTGTCCCCACCTTGGAAGATGTCCGGTTAACGAGAATCCGCAGTGGTATTGACAGCGACGTCATACAGAGCTTGTGTGTTCAGGGGAATGGTGTTATCCCTCTCCCCCGCTTACGCGCCTTGCACCTCGACGGCCATTTGACTTTCAATCTGGATCTCTTTGTACAGATGGTCAAAGGCCGCTGGGAGGCTTCACCTTTGCTTTCGATTACACTGGGTTGGTGCGGTTCAGTACTGCGGGAACCATTTAATTCAACACCTGTGGTCCCTCCTACCAAGTCTTTTAGTGTACTCGAACTTCTGTACAGCAACAAGGACTACAGTATCGGTTTATAGTAAGCCGCCACTATAATCTAATTTCAGTCCCAGCGCTTCATACGGCTTCAGTCCGCGCACAATACTCTGTGCTTTGGCGCGAGTCTCCTTAGTCGTGTCCCACAAGTACAGACCGATTGAATGCAGCGGAGCAACATCCCAACGACTTTTCACCATATCCACGAATAAGGATGGGTTGAATTGGATGTCACCATCGATATGCAGGGAGCGAAAACCCGGAACGCATACAACAGCATCTGGATCCTGGGGAACGCAGAGGCAGCGTAGGACGGCGTCGTCGATACCTGAAACGTACTCTTCCATGAAGACCGTCGTAAGAGTGGGAGTCGTCTTCAAGAGCGCGATCATGTCTGTAGAGACGATATCGCCGCCGTGGTATCCCAAGGCCGAGAGCGGACTCCGGGAGCGCTGAAGGCAGACCACAAGAGCGTGAAAGACCGCAGGCTCTCCGGGATCTGGAAATACAACGTCTAAGTCCGTCAACTTGGGAAAGGTGCAATGCGTAAATATCTGCAGGATGGGGTTTTCGCCTCTGCGATGATCGAGGTTCAGTTTTAGAGTCGTAAGGTGGGCGCACAGGATGGGATCGTTCTCAATCTGAAGGGACAAGGAGCCGGCTGATAGATCTAACATGATCCGTTCGAGATGCGTAGCGCGTTGTAGGACGGAGAAGGCGCTTTGGGATTCGAAGTCTGGTGGGGAAGGGCCAAATTTAACGGAGAACCGCTTGAGCTGCAGCCACGGGATTTGGTACCAACCCAAGGGGTCGGTTATATCTACTGTCCTGTAGACAATGAGGTTAGGGAGATTGGCGAAGAGCGCTATGGAGTTATCGTCGGAGATCTGGGGTGTTATGTGTGGATTTTGAGAATTTTCAAAGCTGTGAATTCATCGCGAAGAGGATGAAAATCTCGGATCATCTCCGCGGGGAGTGCAATATGCAGCTTTCGAATTCGAGGTGCGATAGAGTGCAGGATCGTCAAGACCTGCAGAGGGAGCGGGTCCATTTCGTCAAATGGCCCATGCCCAGCTAATGTGATGTAGACATCGAGAGTGGTCTGTCCGGCGCGGCTTATGCGTTGTGTAAGGTAACGAGCATAGAGTGAATCGGGATCTTCAAAGTAGTGGGGCCAAGGGACGATGAGGATCTGGGACCAAAGCCCGGGAGAGTTGAGAATGTCTCGCCTCCACCAATGGCAAACGCGCTGATATTCGCCCAGCTCGTCCTCTATCGCATCCAATTCCCATTGCGTGCCAAGATTGGGCATTATCGGACAGCCGTGGACGACCGAACCACCTCGAACTACGAAGTGCAGGCTTTTCAAGTGTGAAACGAAGGATATGAGCGAGTATCTCGGAAGGCATACGCCTAATTGGAGCTAAAATCTGCTCCCTCCTCTGGACTGCACGAGACAACTGGGCGCCGTGGTCACGCAACAGCTGCAGCTCTCGCTCGACTGTTCCAATTTCGGCCAAGAGGGCGTGTCGTAACTGTATGATTTTTTCAAGAGAACGGTCCACGTTCTCAATGTTCGATTTTGTATCTGACAGGGAACTGGCTAGAACGTTTTCCTGCGTAGGCGTAGGACAATCGTTTCCAATTGCAAGATGATATAGCAAAGGATCATCGTCAATGGGATCGCGAAACACGGATTGAAGGCGCAACGTAGGGGGTAAATGGTTCGGACATGGGCATTTTGTGGCTCCCTCGCATGCGGTCCACGTATTCTCAAGGGCTAGAGGCGGCTTCAGAAAGGCCGGAGAATTAAACAGTGAGTATACCCACAGAAAGGCATGTTCCAGGAAACTAGTGTAGCGTTCAGAATCAAGTTACCAAACCAGGAACCAACCGGAACTCACGTGTCACTCTGGGTTTACCGCCATGCCGACTTGTGCCGAACTCTGCTGCAAGGACATCTTGAGGACATCTGTAAGTTACAACGTTTGATGAAGATGCTCGTTTCGTTGAGTAAGACGATGGTCTTGGGGTTTCTTATGCACATGGTTCTCGGCTTGCGCGTTGATCTCGCGAGGAAGACGCGTTATGCTCTTTTTTTTTTTTTTGGATGTACGCTGTCAGGGCGAAGCCCTGACCAAATTCATCAACCGATATCACCGGTCTTCGAACTTCGTAGTGGAGAGAGGGGAGGCGTCGGTCAAAATGCGTTACCGCACACGGTAAGACGCGTTATGCTCAGCGGTCACGGGATCAAATCGATCTTCCTTTCGCCCATCAACATGGCCCAAGCTCAGTCATCTGAGGCAACCTCCCGGCCAGTGAAGCGGGCACGACCAAACAGCGCAGAGCCTGAGCACACCTTTACCGGTAGCCCAGACTTTTGGTTCGAAGATGGCAATATCATTTTGATCAGCGCTGGCGACTCTGAGGGGCCGTCAAAGATTGGGTTCAGAGTCCATCTCGGTTTTCTGGCCAGACACTCCGAGTTCTTCGACGACATGTTCAGGCTGGCCAAGCCTTCCGCCTCGGATGGACGCGCTTGCACCAATCTCCCAGTCACGGATTCCGCTGAGGATCTGGACCATTTTCTGCATGCCGTGTATGATATTGGGTACGCTCAAGGTTTCTTTTTTCATTCAAATATAAATATCTTTCTCAGGTATTTTGTCCCCGAAAAAGAGCGTACGCCGTTCACTCAACTAGCAGCTATGCTCCGCATGGCAACAAAATACATCTGCCCGAAGCTGCGCGCAGATGTGATCGCTCATCTTGAAAAGATTTATACAACCCAACGTTACTATCTTGACGTCTCTCATGATCTCCTTCCTGAGGATTGCCTCCGAAATCGCGTTCATGCGATACACGCCATCCAGATGGCGCGCGAAAATGACGTGCCCGCCATCATGCCCGCGGCTTTTTATCTCGCCACCACGATCCACCCGATGGAGTACGTCCTCTACAACCACATCCTCGTCCCAGACGACGATCGACGTGTTATTGCGGGTCGGGCACGTATCACGGAGAAAGTCCTCGAGGGCGCATGGAGTTGGCTGCTGGATCACGCCCTGGAGCATTGTACCATTTATGAATGTCGCCAAACGCGCTGGACGGCCATGCAGGATCTCGCACGGAATGCGAGCTCAGCGACAAACTTGTTCATAGAGCCCATGCCCCATGAGGGTATAGGGAGCGTAGCGCTCAAAAATGCACAAGTGGTGGAGAAAGGGCAAATTTGCTATAACTGCTTTGTGGAGTGGGAGCGAGACGAAGATGGCCAGTATGAGAACCTCTGGCAAGAGCTGCCTCACTACTTTAGCCTTGAAGATTGGATTAGATAGAAGCTCTAGAGCCGAGATCGATTTACGCATGCATAAGAATACAGTCAGGAAACAACGAAATACAGTAAAGACGAAAATGAAAGAAACATTCTACATCGCACACTGCTATACGCTCTTGACGTACTCCTTCCCTGCCTTGCGACAACACCTCTTCAAATCATCAGCAATCTTTTCCTTGTCTAATATGTGCCGGCTTGCGACTTCGTCAATCGCGTGCTGCCTGAACGTTGCAATGATAGCATCTGCCCCATCCAACAACTGTTCTCTGCTGACTGGCGCGCCCGGGTGGCTACCAGGTACAGTGGCGAAATGACGAGGGGAGAGGTGATGGCACATCGATTGAAGGAGAACTGTCACAGCGTCGAGGTCATATGTTGGCGAACATGATATGCTCGAATCCTTGGAACCCGTGATAGCGGCAACTTTCGAGCGACCTGATACTTGGGTCGAGAAGTATGCCTTGGTAGCAGTCAGCGTAAAGAAGATCGTGCAATGATGGGGAAGTACCAAGTTCATTTCGAAGAGGAATATAGGAACGACGACAAATAGATCTCTATTGGGATGTTAGATGTTGGAGAAAGGCAGAGGCGAAACGAACATCATAGCAGTAACTGGAAGGAGACATGCAGAACTAGATACACATGTGTAAGTAAGTGGTAAGTCTCGGGGAGCGAGGTACAACATACCCAACCGCATTAACTGTCGCCCTCTTCTGCGTCTTCTTGAGCACCGCATTCATGTTGAACTGCACGAATTCTGGCGTGACCGGCGCTCCTTCCGGCCCAGTCGCATCAGCAGGATAGAGAACTGTGAGCTAGATAAATCGATTAATGCACGAAGAAATACTCAAACCACAGGAGCTCGACATACATGACCGAGTTTCTTTTTCGGAGGAACGCGTCCAAGAGCTTCTATCCTCGAGTTGGGCAGATAATGTATAACGCCGTCAGCGATCTACATCATCTCTGAGCTTCACTTGGATATAAGAGTTGATAATGAACTTACACCAACGGCTTTGCCTTTAAACCGTTTCCATCGCCCCGCGTTGGGTTCTTGTCCTAACCGAATCTTTTCGCCTTGCGCAATCTCCTCCTGCCATTTCCTCTCCGCCTTCTTCACCATTCCTTCCTTGCCCTTCTTACCATAAGCATCCCGTCCGGGCTTTTCATACGGAGCCCGCGGAAGCGTGTAGAGCAGGTAAGGCGACGTCGGCTGCTTGTGGGAGCGGATGGGCGTGGGGAATGGGATGGCGAAGATGATGGTGGGAAGGTGCGTGCCGACGAGTGTCTCGGGATGTGACGCCGTCGTGGGGCTAGAGGTTGACGGGCTCGCAAGGGGCTGGGGTGCTTCATAAGCACTGTCGTACGCAGGAGGAGGAGGAGCGCGTGTGTCGTCAACCTTGGTCGACATGATCATGGGGATTGGGAGGAAACGGGGTGCAGACAGACACCAGGGGTATTATACGTGGTGGGGAGAAGCGGGTGAACAGCGGCGTGCGGCGTGAATGTGCAGTAAGTATGCTTTATGTCAGAGCCTACTACCCGGGTTGCCACTCGGTGCTGCCTGGATGTGAACAGCACTGTACTGCGGCAGACTACGGCGTGGTTAGATCTTCGGCCAAGGTGCTCGCTAAATCTGCCTCCGTGGAAAAACGATTCAAATGAGTGACGACATGCATCCGGGCTATGCATATCCCATCGGGATGACAGTTGGTTTCCTTGTCAGCGGGTCCACAAGCCCGCCTGCGTCGCACTAAGCGTCGGGATGTTAGGTGATGGTCCAAAAGGAAGTGTGTAAGATAGCCCGACGGCGAAAGGAATCGGACTAGATCGCCGGTCCCGTGACCCCCGCGACTTTTGTTTGAAACCACGACTCAAAATGGCGATCCAAATGCGCAAAGCCTATCCTACGAAGATTCAGGACACTAATTTCTAGTTTACTTTCCTCAATATACTGTATACTGTTCGGTGCGTTTCCCGTACATGTCCTTTGCCTGATTCTTTGGTAGTTTCCCTCTGGAAACGCGCAGAGGACTCATGTATCTGGTCTAACACTTGGCGTTAATTCAGCTGCAACGTTGAATACCTTACCTTTCTTTGAAACTTAGCTGGGACTCGTATTCAACCTGCCGCTCTGGAATGTGAATGTGCGTTGTTCGTCCAATCTATGCAGCCGAAGCAATGCACGCAAGGAGCTGCTTCTGTCGTTTCATGGCATTTATCGCTACTCAACAGAGTCGCGCGCTCGGCTACGGGAGTCATTACGTTTGTGGGCCGAGGTTCTGACAGAGGAGAGCCAAGGCATCAAGAACGATTTGCACACGCCAACACTGCACGTCTGATCTCCGTGGCCCTGCCGTGAGCGCTCTCCGTCAAGTGAAACAACGAGCGGCCTTTTATAAGTATGAGTATGAGTATGATGCTATCCTTGCTCTATCTTTTCATCTTTCCACCGCTCACGATGTCCAGGACATATTGCTTCAAGCAGAAGAAATACGATGGTGGAGGAACGATTGTTGACCTTACCGATGGCGGCGTCGTGTGGAAGCTCTATGATAAAGATGACGAGAAGTTCTTTGGGAGTGCCTTGAAAGATAGCGTCAGTCAAATTCTGTTTTCTCTCGCTCGAGACTGACATGGTCCCGTATCGGTTCCTGTTCCTTAGCCAACAAAGCTTTCACGAGCGAAGGACAAGAGCAAGATAGGCGCTTTCGACTTCAGCAAGGAACGTTTCAAGGATTCTGCGGGTATATGGGGAAAGCGTGGACGGAAGCTACGCTTCTTGGGCGACATTTTCAATGACAAGTGAGGCGTCATGGGGATATTCTCTCGCAAACCTAATCAGGAATCCTTGTAGCCTCGCATTCGTTCTGCCTTCCGTGGGCAAGTTTGAATGGGATACATACGACAACTCGGAGTGGCGTCTTTTATCGTGGCGCGGCCATGAGCAACACGACGACGGGTCAGATGCCATACGCGACCGCCTACCTGTTCTTGCACGTCTACGCATTCGGGATGACTGGGACACGGAGTTCATTGATTGTGGGGCTGGAGTCGGAGGTTTGAGACTTCTTGAAGCGTGTATTGTGACGTGAGTACATCGCTCTCCTCGACGCCGGTGGCTTGGGCGTTGATCTCGCTTCACAGGGCGCTGATTTTGCATTATATAAACGATAACGATGAATCGGGTATGAGCAAGAAGTTAAGCTACAGGGAGAGCGATGGGCCCGCAGATGATAGTGATGAAGGAGATGGGGACGATTATGGCGGGCACTGATGAGGCTGTTCTCCTTCGCCCCTCGGGCCCAGAAATTCGCCATTCGTTGTAGAAATAAATATGTTCGCATTCTATCATTTCTTATGCTCCGTGGATTGTTCGCTTCCTCTGCTTCCAATTCTTATTACTTATGCCAGGTTGAAGCCAATAACTTGTGGGCGTCTATTTGGCATGATCTGATCCCGTGATCGTATAACCCCTTCCTTTCCGTCCACGACGATGGCAGAACCCCAAGCAGATTGCGCGCGCCCTTCCAAGCGCCCTAGGCTATCCGATTCGGCGAATCCTCCTTTTGAATACTATGACGCGTCCCTGTGGCTTGCCGATGGAAACGTTATCCTAATCAGCGCCGATGCGAAAGGATTTCGCGTCCATCAATCCGTCCTCTCGAAGCACTCGCAGCTCTTCGCAGACATGTTCAGCCTGGCTCTTCCGGAGAATGACCTGTACAATGCGAGCAATGATTGCACGTCGCTCACGCTCGCGGAGAACGGCAACGACGTGTTTTGGTTCCTACATTACTTCTACACACCCTTGTGCGTTTTCCTCCGTTCTCTAAACTTGAAGCTGATGCTGTATCATCGACGTAGGTTCTTTATCCCTGGAAAACGTACGCCGTACGAGCAGCTGGCCGGTATGCTCCGGATGTCGACAAAATACCTCTGTCAGCAGCTCCGTACAGACGTTGTCCATCATCTCTGCTTGATATACCCTCCGAAAAGTCATAGTTTGCCTCCTCCCATACTCCCCGAATGTCCTGCCCTTGTTCCACATGAAAATGTGTCCAATCATGCGCTTCTAGCCATCCAGATGGCCCGCGAAAACGACGTCCCAATGATCCTGCCCGTCGCTTTTTATTACGCGGCAACTGTCGAGCCCTCTGCGTACGTCGATCTGCTACCAGAGCTGTCGCGTGAAGATCACCGCTCACTCATACACGGTCGAGAAAGGCTGATAAAGGCGGTGTTCGAAATCGCTTGGAGTGGGCTTTTGGATATCGATTATGAGCCTTGCGACGATCAGCACTGCGTTTGGACGCGGTATCTTCTCATGCAGTCCATTGTCGGACATCGGTGCCATGCAGTTCGCCTCTTCATTTCTCCCATGCTGCACACACAAGTGCGTCCTGCTCCAAGAAAGAACCAACCCGACGTCGACCAAGTTTGCCTATCCTGTTACGACTGTTGGAAAGCGGGCGAGCAGAAAGACTATTCTACTGTCTGGAAAAGATTACCATCGTACTTTGGATTGGATGATTGGCCAGACCATGTGCCTCGGATTCCTTGGCCGAAGAAGGCCAACTTTCGTTGCTAGGTATTCGCCGTTACCTTCCTACTAAGCTGCCGCTTATTTTCCACAAGACTTTCCCCCCGCTAGGTTACAGTAGGTTCTCCTTCTCGTCATATTCAATTCTCAGGTCGCAATTCTTTATTCCCAATTTGTTGCATATTATTCTGTACCGGTCTGCCACACTGCTCTTTGACGCGATCCTCTTATTGAATGTGGTTTTACAATACTGCCTTGCGCGGGACAACTCATCTGATGTTTTCTCGCGAGATATAAAAGGGCTATTCGCCGCAGGATGTCGCCAACTAGAACGTCTCAGTGCACATGCTTACTTTCAAAGAGCGTAGAGCAAGCAAAGCAAGCGATTTCTTCTCGCGAGACATGACGGTGGTGGTGGTGGAGGATAACTCTCGTCTTGTGAGTGGTGTGAAAACCGAAAGAGATCATACTCTCGGAAACGAACACGTGTTACGTCAGGCGGCGTAAGCGATCACGAGATCAAAATCCCTTTTCCGTCGCTCCCTCACTGCTGAGCATGCACAGTCCACGTAGGGCGGGCCAGCACGAACCGACAGGTATGGAATTGGAAGAGCATGGCTATCATACCCATGCAAGCCCCAACAAGTCTGGTTCTCAATTGCTGGCGCTCACACCCACGACTTCGCCGCTGCCTCTCCATAGACCAACAGCACAATCATTTGAAGAACTCAACATTTACCCACTCTTACAACTGCACAGTGCACACAAAGGCCTTGAGGCCGGTAATCGGATTCCCGGTCCGTGTTCCGTACCTCATTGTCTCTTTGTTCAACTGCTGTTCTCTTTGCTTTCGACCGTCACTTACCCTAGCCACTGGCTCGGGGCTGTAGATACAAAACGCGCTTTCGACTCTATCCCTAGGGTATTATTTCTCGGTTTATGCTCTATCTGAGTTCGATGATGATTGCTTGTAGAACGTGTGTTATCAGCTCAATCGAGCCCGCAACTCACTCCATTCTCGACTGGAAGCCATTTACTACGAACAAGGCCGTCTTCCACTCATCATACATCCCGTTTTGTGTATGTCGCGCCGACGCCGAAACAATTTGGCGCATTTGCCGTTAGAAACTCTGACCGACGTGCGCGCATTGCCCTGATTATAGAACGTCGTAACTCATACCATCCCCAGATCGTCAAGTTCCTTCACCCTAGAGACATCCTTCGTCTCATACGAACAAATCATGAAACACGCGACTTTTTTCTTCGAGACTCTGCATTAAGCATTTGGAAGGCGTCTATCTCCAACCTCCCTGGACCGCCCTTCCCCGGTTTCCCTCGAGGAATAAATCCTGCATCATGGCTAGCTCTGCTGTTTAGCGAAAATTGTACCGTACGTTCCCATTCAAGGCATTCATTCAATGCGTCAAATTAAAGTATACGCAGTTCTGCGGCAATCCTTCTGCGGAGAACGCTATCAAGCGAGACCTGCTTCTCAGAGTCGTTTGCTGTCCGAACTGCTACCGCTCAGAGTGCGTTGCAGACCTTGATCTCTGCCTTGACAAAGCTAATACCGATGCGCAGACTCGCTACTTTGGAAGAACTCGAAGCGCTCTTTCCTCCAGAGACGTTTGGAGATGACACGGTTGCTGAGATCATGGCCACCCTTCCGACGAGCTGTGAGTACCCTTGCTCAACACACAGAGATACGTCTAACCTTATGTCCTGTAGATCGTATCTTCAAAACTTTGGGTGAAGAGCCTATCGTTGAACATGTCTGTGTGCTCCGGGATTTCAGAAAGACGTTGGATCTTGTTCTACCCCTCGCCGAAGACGACCGTCAGAGCCTGCTTTTAACACGCCTTATGCAGCACGTCAATGTTAGTGCGACCCAGGTCAGAACCCCGTCGCATCAACTCTTGTTAGTTGCTAAAGCTGTTTTAGGAAGCTGAAAAGGCGGACAGATGGAGACAGTTACATATCGTTGCGGAGTTTGGGGATGTGTTGTACATGCGAGAAGGTCGTGTCCAGGCTCGCTTGGATAAGTAATGTGCTTCCCTCAAGTTCACGGCCCAATCTAACCCTCCGTCAGAGTGTTTGCCAAAATGTCCACCCTTGGATACGGTTCTGAAGTCGAAATCTTCAAAGAGTCGCCTGCGATGAAATCTCGGTTTGATCCAAGGACAGTACATGTTGCCTACATGAGCGACCACGGTAAGCTCAACGTCGTTCTTCGTGATCATTACTCACCGTAGCTAGAATTGGCGCTCTTGGAAAGCGACATGGTCGCGTTCATGAAGAAAGAGCGCGTTCTCAGGCTTGAGCGTGAACGAAAACACGCTCTCCAAATGCGCATGGATGATCTGCGTGAAGCCGTGATCCTCCCGTCGAAACTGCGATGGATTGGACAGAAGCTCCTGGTCCCTCCGATGTCAGACATACTCACATTCCCGATGCCACTACTCCTTGGGCAACATTCATGGGGGCTTGACCGAGATCCGACTATTGAAGAGGCTCTTGCGTTGTATGATGACGAGGCGCCGTTCGACATAACGTCGTTCCCCATACAGTCGCTTTTCGACCAGCTCGATGCAGGACAGGCTGCGTGGGCGGATATGGCTCGCCGTGAACTTGTAGAGACGGCCTACGAGGGCGAAGAACCTGCGCCGCTAGGCAGTCCAAATAATTTCTTTGCGTCTCTCCTCCCATCCAAGGTTCTCAACTGCAAGGCTTGCGGAGAGCCGGTATTCTACCCAGAGATCATATTCCATCGATGCCACCCGGAGAAGGGCTGGACATCGGGACCTGTTCCTGAGTGTCCTAATAGTTGGTCCATTACTCGGTTCGAGATATGCGAGGAGACGAGGCGGTTGGTGTCCGACGTCATTGACCTTTTCGGATTGGATCCTGCTACAGCCACGGTTTTAGACCTCGACCGCTTGGATTTGTTCATTTGGTGCAACTCGCCGGGAAATCTGCTTAGACGACCGAGGACCGTTTTCAGGACGGGTCAGCGATTCTATGGATGGCGCGCTTTCGTAAGGTACTTCCTCTGAGACCAGCGGCCTCGTCTGACATTGTCCAGATTCATACGTTCTATGAGCAGCCCATCCCGGTGAGAACGGCGATGCAGAACAAGAAGATTAGAACCATCGCCTGTGCCGCGCCTGAATTGCAGCAGATTGCATATCACGACACGCATTTATGCCAGCAGTTTTTCCATTGCATCCCATGTTTGAAAGAGTCAGGTACCTACTACGGTGAAATTGGCATGGGCTGGAGCCAGTTCAAGGAACATTTCTGCGAAGAGTACGTGCCTCTTTCGCACCATCGTTATTGCTCTCGAGATTGACCTTTCCTATGTAGACATCCTGAAGAAATGAACGACGATGAAACGTTCAGGAGCCGTCATGAATTTTATATACCGGGATCATACTTTCCCCCACTGAGCACTTGCAGAGTAAAACTTGCCGTCTGATGTATTGTAGAAACGACTTAGTCGTGTAGTGTAATAATTGAACCGACCTTGCTACTCCGTACATCTGGATAGTCTCTCAATGTGCCTCCCACAATCATGGCTTTCAACACTCGCAGTATCTTACCCAAGCTCATTCGTGACTCCTACCGCTTGCTCATGTCGAATAGAGAGTTATGACTGTCGTGTAATCTTAACCACTGCAAGACGAGGACTATCCTTCCACTCTTGTTGAACCACGCCAGTCAGCTGACCCCAATCAAAAATTTGATCTTGAATCCCAACCACCATGTCGTATCACTCCGATATTTCCAGCCTTCACCATCTCCACCCCGCACCCGCCGCTGTGCCTGTGAATATCGACGTCAACTGCCAGCACACGGCGGGCACGCCTGTGGCCGGGGAACACGTCCAACATGCTGAAGCGGTTGTCGATACCCTGCGCGGCATCCGAGGTGCGTTCGTTCTCTTGCGTCAAATCAACCACTCATGCCCTGGTCAGAAGATGCTACTGTCACTGCTGCTATCGTTCTTGAGCAGGCAGGTACGACTTTATATTCGGCGCTTTCTCGTGTACATTGACTCAAGCGTGTCCGCGCGCTATGCTCCAGTAAATATCCAGCAAACTCTGGTTAACATCCAGCAAACTCTCGACGTCGTTCTCGATGGAATGCGCCGCACCAACGCCATGGCTTACAACAACCGCATCGTCTCCCGGAATTCGCGTGTCCAGCAGCCCAATCCGTACTCGCCTCTCCAAAAAACGGTTAGCCTTTTCCCGGGAAAACTTTTTGGCTCGAGCACTCAACATTTTTTACAGGTTGCTGGTTCAGGACATATCCTGGCAAATGCGCTTGACGGTGCGATCACTGCATTGGATCCTGCACCAGCGATTGGAGCTCTTCCACCTGTCTTCAATGGCCAGGTGGCGGATTACTCAAATGCTGAGATTCTCCGACTTGTTACGTTTTACAACGAAGACTTTGGTATAGTTCAAAGTGATCCTTTGGCGGTCAGGATCGCCAAATTCCGGGCATATATTTCGGAATTGTAGCAGGATCATATTCCTTGTTCGAGGGCTGCCGGGCAGGCTCTGAAGACTATTCATGCAATACATGCCCGGTGTTCAGTACTCCTGTTGCGATTATAATCACACCCGACGTTGAATTGTCAGATATGACGGCGTCAAGGAACCGAAGGGTTTCAAGGTCATTGTCATGTTTTTGTAGCGAGACTCAAGAGACTAAAGGAGAGGTTGCTGGTCCTTATACGTGCTTATCTAGCATGCAGTTTCCGATGGATGTACAAGAAAGAGCTTCAAGTGAGCGGGCGTAGAACGCCTGTCCTCTAGTGTGGCAGTGTCTTTGTTTGGCTTTGTGGGAGCTTGTTACAGCGCCCGGCGTTATCAGCTTTCCTCGTCGCCATCATGATGACACAAGAAGACGGTGACAGTCTGCGTCTCACCAAGCGCGCTCGCCCAGAGGACAACACGTCGACCGGACCTGGCTACACGATTAAGGACGCAGATCTCTGGTTTAACGATGGAAATATCATCCTAGTCAGCGCCCAGTCCACTGGGTTCCGCGTCCATCGTAGCGTCCTGGCACGCAATGCGGAATTTTTCCGGGACATGCTGCAGTTGGCGCATCCTGAGGAAGACGCATCACGCGTCGAGAGCACGGTCTTGCCATTAGAGGACTCCACCAATGATTTGAAAGTTTTCCTGAATGCCCTTTACACTCTTGGGTACGTGTATTCCAGTCGATAAACGTGTATTGACTTGAACTCCACTAGATATTTCACTCCTGGCAAAGAAGCAACACCATATGAATGCCTGGCGAGTCTTCTTCGCATGGCTACCAAGTACCTCTGCCAGCACCTCCGTTCCGAGGTGGTTGCCCATTTCGCCATCATTTACCCATCGAAGCGCGAGGATCTTCTCCTCAACCAACATCTCATACCCCCACGGCCCGCTGATAATAAGGATTGGCAGCATTCGTTGGAGGCTATCCTGATAGCCCGTCAGAATGATGTTCACATTTTTCTTCCTACAGCCTTTTACCTCGCCGCCACTCTATCACCCTCTGCATTGGTGCCGTACTTGCCCCGTCTGCAGGTTCCGGACCAGCATCGGCTCTTGACTGGCCCCATGCGTCTCACAATCGCTGCGATGACAAGAACGGAATGTTGGTATCGAACTTGGATGTCTTTTTTCGATTGTGACATTGCGCACTGTCAAGGCTCGCGATTCAGGGAGCTTCAACGCGCCCTGGGCGCGAGCCCCCGTTTCATAAGGCTCTTTCTCGAACCGCCACCCCATGTACATATGGAGAAATGCGTCACCGATTGTGAAGCTGAAGACTTTCCATACGAAGATATGTGCAACTTGTGCTATGAAAGTTGGAAGACGATAGAGATTAGACAATATGGCACTCTCTGGGCGGCACTACCGGGTTATTTTTGGTTGGGATCATGGGCTAATGTACAGGGTTTGTCCTTTTCGTTGCCTAATGAATTGATCAAGGTTTCTGACATTCGCGTAGATGAGCCAGTTGATACGGATATTCTCGGATAACGCTATTGGTAGTCACCTAGTTTCTTGCAGAATATCTGAATATTTATTTGATATGTGGCCGTGTCATTGTTTCAATTTGATGTAATGGACCCTTGTTGGCGAGCCTCGGCTTTAGCGGTTTCCTTATCATTATGCCACGATGATGACACAAGGAGCAGACGAATCGCCCCGTCCTGCAAAACGCGCTCGTTCAGAGGGCAAAGAGTCTGCTGAACCTCCTTACGCGATCAAGGATGCAGACCTTTGGTTCGACGACGGAAATATCATCCTAGTCAGTGCCGAATCCACCGGATATCGCGTCCACCGCAGCGTCCTCGCCCGCAATTCAGAATTTTTCCGGGATATGCTGCAGCTGGCGCGCCCCGGGAACGCGCAGGAGAGTAGGGAGACGCAGGAATGCACGGTATTGCCCCTTGAGGATTCGACTGTGGACCTGCAAAGCTTTCTAAGCGTCTTTCAGGGGGTGTCACCCGATGCATTCCAAAAGATCGACCTCCCTGTTGGGGTCTGTTTACTTAGACCGTCGTCGGAGGACATGCCGTGACCGGCACCACGGCAACTGCGCGACCTATTATTACCATGTACTACATTCTAATTATCTACAATTCTTCTGTTCTTTGGCGCGTAGCTTCGCGTTCGGTCTCAATGAACGATGCCCCTCTATCCCTTGAGCCCCGCTTTCCCAATAACTGCTGTCTTTCCTCCTCAATGGCATCGGTTCCCGGAATTCCAAGATGATCGCGATACCGCATCGTCGCGGTTTCACTGACATCCAACGCGCTCTCCTCCGCTGACGTGATGAAGACCTGGATCAAGAACTCTTTGGGAACACTTCTCAGTGATACGCCATCCTCTAGAAGGTGAGAATGTTCCGAAAGAGCATGATGAAGTGCATTATACTTCCAAAATGTACGACGTTCACCGGAGACTGAAACATCGCAGATTGGACAATGCATGGGCACATTGGTGCATGGACTGGTCTCTGAGAATGCAGCTGCATGCGCGTATCTCATCCCATCATGATGATACTCGCAGTTTGAATAGATCTTCGGGCCCTTCTTTCCGCCGGTGTCCTGGATCATTTGCACCATACAGTCCGCATCTCCACGCCCGCACCAACCACACGGACTCGGACCAATGTGTGGTATATCTGCTTTGTTTCGGAGCTTTGGGTCGGGGAGCCCATGCGAGTGAAATAGAATATGACGACCAACATGCTGCCGCATTTTGGAAAGAGTCAGGACGTCGCCACAGATCTTGCACGATACCTTCTCAGTCCCTTTTAGCTTGATGCCAAGATGTTTGGGAAGCTGATCCTGTGGCACGCAAAGTACAGAGGCATCATCGCGCCAGCGATATGGAAGAACCGCGGAGGTAAGGCCTGATATAGGTATAGTCGGTAGATGTTCGAGATTACCCATGATCTCCTCCGTATCTGGGTTCAGTAGTGACCAAGCATAGTCGCGAGTATCAACAAGGTCATTCTGCGTAATGTACCATGTCAATGAACCTGCAGAATCCTCGACAGGCTCGGCCACAAGTGGATGAACAAGATATCCCGGGATACGAAGGTAGTACTGCTTTCTGCTGGTTCGGCCCTTCTCTGTAGTCTCAGAAACGAGACGGACGTAGTCTCCACCCCATTCCCAACCATCGGGGGATGTCGATGCCTCTTCAGTCTCCGTCAAAGGAGTCATCTTGAGGATCTGAGCCACGACAGTAGGACATCGATCACCTTTGGCCTCAAGAAGGTCAAGCGACACTTCAGAGAGGTACGATCGCATGCCAGTAAACTGAAAAGCCACTATTTCGACAACAACCAGACAGATCTGCTTGCCCATGCGGACAAGTACTCCCGCTGGATCTTTGGCCTTCATAAGCCCATCATCGTCACCTCCGGAGATCCAATCTAATGACCGTTTCTTTCTCAAGTCATCTATGGTCAAACCCTGTGCACGAAGTGTTCGCATGGTGACCTTTCGTCGCTCGGAGTCGCCGGCAGAAAGCATCACATGGATAACCGAACTCTTCAAGTATTTCTTCTCGCCAATCTAACAAGTTTGGATCAGCGGTGAACTAAAGGATATCAAGTAAACATACCATTATTGTTTTCGAGTGCTCTGTGTTGGTGTTCTCCTCAGGCTTATCTAGCTGCTCCTCTAGCTCCAGTTGATCATCAAGATCGCGGACGCCCTCTAATCCGGTGACGGTACCCTCAACAACCTCATCATCATCCATATCTATCCAATCCTCTTCATCGCCGGCATTGGGCTCCTCGACCTCAAGGCGTGCATCGCTCTTATGCCATTTGCTTCCGATATACGCGTCAGCTTTGTCAGGACGCAAAAAATCCAGATTGCTACTGCGCGCGAAGCGTGTCTTATAGTCAACAACCCATTCCTTCCCGAATGTCTTCTCTAAAAGAGCATTTGCATCCTCTTCAGCCGCCTTCCACTCATCGGCAAGACACACAGAGCCTACTGTGTACGTGCCCTTAAGGGACTTTGGATTGACGCGATCAATCCCTTTCGCACCAACAAGATCAAGTCGTCGATGGCCAAGATCAAGATCCGGGTTTCTTAGATAGGTAGCGATGATCTCCGATGCAACACTAAGCTTTTGCGAAAGCTGGAGTGTGTCAAAGTTACGACTATGGTCCTGGGTGCGAACATTGGAGAAGAGGTTCTCGAGGCGATCCGTGCCTTCCTGGATGATATAGTAGGGCAAGTTCGGGTCATCGATCGAGAGTTTCGCAATTGTGAAGAAGATATTCTTCACAATTGCCTGCGAGTCGGCGTACAGAGCAGATGTCAGGAAGTTAAGGCCTTCTTTCACGTACATTGCAGCTGCAAGATGTGCATAGGTTGCAAGAGATCGACACTGAGCGCGAAGACTCATTGTAACATCGATGAACGGTTTCGTGAAGTACATGAGAGTATCGGCGAGGAAGGCAAGTGAATCAGCACGCTTCTGACCACCTGGCTCGATGGGTGAAGGTACATCGGGTCTATTGTGCAGTGAATGCAGCTCTTCAAGTAAGGTGACTGCCTTCGGAACGTTCTGCTTATCAGCGGGGTCAAGAAGACCTTTCGCCTTATGCTCTGTCATTTCTGGAATACGCAGTAACGACGCCTGAATGTCACTAGGAAGCAGATAGGTATCATCAACGAGGACACCAGTAACGCTGCGAAGAAGCGTTGCGAAACGCTTGAATACGTGTTTGGGATCACACGTTCCTAGGATATCATACTTCCCGGTCTGTAAGTTGAGACCCGGAAGATCCCAAAGCAGCTGCCCAAGACGTGTCTCCTGAGAAACCGTCTCTGACATGCACATGTGGTAACGGGCAAGGCGGAACGAGGATTCACCATCGCTTGCAAGAGCACGGATAGGACCATATAGCGCCTCACCGAACGGATGTGTACGCCACACCTCGACAAAGACCCGCAGCCATTGTGCGAGCCCTCTCCCTGTCTCGGCTTTACAGGAGGGAGAGAGGACAAGTGGCACAGGAGCATAGTGCTCTGAATCGGATACTGTTGCGATCGCCAATACAGTACCATCCTTTCCACGGTGGCAAGCCTCAGCGTGATCAGGTTGCTGTTCCAGAGCTACAGCAACCTTCTCTATATCCTCAATTGTATTTACTACAACATTGAGGTGCTGTGAATGCTCGCGGCATTGCCCAACGATGACATTTCGCACGCTATCATACCGAATTATTTCATCGAGCGCGACACCATCTATCATCACGATGATGCCTCGAAGTTTGCCCGTCGAAGACTTTGTTGGTGGCGTGCGTACAGCGGGATCCAATAGAGCAGTAATATTGACTTCGATTTCATGTGCGGTAGGGACAGAAAGACTAGGAAGAAGCTGGGGAACATGATGGTTCTTCAACAGAGTTGTACGCGCAGGATATCCTTCGGCGCGGTGAAGCGTCTGGAGCATTCGATCTCCACCATATGCCTTGCCGAGGAACGCCTTGTCGAAGTCGCGCTGCGTAAAACCAGAGCGTACACGATAACGGCTAGTGAGACAACGCTGAATTGTATTCAGCAGCGTCGACGCCGAGCCGCTTCGCTTCAGCGATGCAGAAACCAAGCGACGCAAGCCAGGAACATCGTTTTTGGAGAGAAGCATCATGATGCGCTTATGGTCTCCGAGCTTCTTTGAAAGGCGGCGAATATGTCGGTCTTTATTCCAGAGCTAACATGGGATTAGCCTTCATTCAGTATGAACAAGCTTAACTCACCTGAGTACGAAGCATACGTTCATCGTTGGCCTTTTTCCGAAGTAATGTGACGAGCTGATCATGGTTGAGATAAGTGTATGGAGTGTGCGCGGCGGCCTCTTTCTGCGCTCCGCTCATGAAGCTGCGGAACGACGCGAGATTTGGGACAATACTGCAGACACTGCAGCACTGTAGCAACTCCTCGGCCGGTGTCAGAGACCCCGAGCAGCCGCGACCGCGTAAACGGATGTGCTCGCCATCGTCTGTAATGTTAAGAGGTTCCCAGTCCATTGCTGAGATAGCGTGCCGACTGAAGCCATAGGTCGTCCACGCGGAGCCAGGCAGCCATCTCACCAGGCACCCACGACATGGCGGCGCACTAGAAAATGGCGGGGGAGGGCAGAAGGATGTAGGTCCATGTTCTTGATGGACTCAGAGAGCTGAGATATCGCATCGTCCAGTTCATACTGGTGACCAACGGAGACATCGCCATCATCTGTGGCGATAGGAATACCATCATCAGATGGACTAGATAAAGCAGGAGGTGATGAGGCAGGGAGGATATTGATATCAGGTATCGCGGCTACGGCGTCTCCACCCGTAGGATTGAGAGTGGCGAACGCGGCCACTATAATCTGAGTAAGCAGTGTGAATGGAGTTGGCAGTTAAAGACACACCTGCAGAGGAGTGTTCCCAGCCACTTCCGATACAGAATGCAGAGTCGTGGTCTGTGACGACGTATATGTTCCCAGCGCCGCGTATCGCCGGCATGATTCTGAACCGCGGTGTTTCTGCAAGTTCTGGGTGTTGCGCTTTTCGCCAACTATAACATCAAAACCGCAGAGGTCGCAGCGAGAAACAAGCTTGTTTTTGAGACGGTTCAGAAATACATCGAACTGCAAGGAATTGCCATCAGGAAAGAGGATGACGGCTTGCGGTGGGATGGGTATCGGGTCCAGATCTGCCTGCATAATTTATTGTAGTAACTAGTAAGAGTAAATGAGACTATATCAGTGACTGGAGGGAGATAATTCACATTAGGTATAAAGCCTTGTAAGAAATACTGGGTAGAAGCAAGAAAGACGGAAACACGATGGACGCGAGGAGCAGGTCGCGATTGAAGCGTGATAACCACGCGTGGATCGGAAGCCGTGGTGCCGGTCACGGCATGTCCTCCGACGACGGTCTAAGTAAACAGACCCCAACAGGGAGGTCGATCTTTTGGAATGCATCGGGTGACACCCCCTGGCGTCTTTTATACCGTTGGGTGCGTGGACTATATGTTTTTTTGGGAGATCGATGCTAATCCTCTTGCGAAGTTACTTCTTTCCCGGCAAGGATGCCACGCCGTATGAGCGTCTTGCAAGTCTCCTTCGCCTGGCCACCAAATACCTGTGTCACAACCTGCGCACCGATATCATCGCCCATTTTGCGCTCATCTACCCTTCGAAACGCGCAGACCTATTGGAAGCCCACCCTCTCGTACCCGCGGCGCCCGCTGGCGCGACGAACTGGCATCATTCTTTGGAAGCCGTCGTAATCGCCCGCGAAAACGATGTCATTACCTTCCTTCCCTGTGCTTTCTACCTCGCCTCTCTTCTCCCTCTTCCCGCATACATTCCCTACTTGCCCCGCCTCCCTATACCAGATCAATATCGACTCATGAATGGACGTACACGTCTAACCGATGCCATTTCACCTGGTCCTTATCAATGGCAGGCTTCGGCGACCTACTACTATGATTGTGAGAATGAGCAGTGCCAAAAGACGCGTTTCGGTGCGCTGCAGCAGGCCCTGCGCCGCGGTCCCCGAGTGTTGAGACTCTTCTTGGAGCCCATGCCTCACGAAGACATGCGGCGGTGCTCCGAAGACGACGACGACGAGGAGGTGGAATCTGGCCAAATATGTAATGATTGCGGTGATGGCTGGGAGAAATGGGAGAAGAAGCAGTACAACAGTGTGTGGGATCAACTACCTGCTTACTTCTCCCTTGGTTCTTGGGGGGATATCAAAGGTTAGTAGATTTCGTAGTGGGTACAAAAGTCCTGCATCCTAACCACAGTTGCCATAGATGAACCCGTGCCCAATGACATTTCGTGAGGTGTCATCGAGACGACGAGCTGGTATATATCTGAGATTACATTCAGAAACATTTCTGTACTTCCCCTTTCAACGTATTTTTATGAAGGTCTTCAACTTCAAGTCGTTCTCGCCGTGAGCGGCATACATTCATCACGGCAATTTAGAAGAACTGATTGCCCATTTCCCCGAAGACACAGTGAACAATCCGTTAATAACTAGAATACCGTAGTAAAGTACAAGTACAGCGTTACATCTGACCCCGCCTAATGAACTAGAAAACTACCTTTGACGCCACGCCTTTCATCCGTTTGTTCGGGCGAGATACATCCGGTTCTGGCTCATCTTCTTCTCTTGCACCTAAACCCGACGAAAATCGTTCATACAGGGTTTCCAAGCATACAGAATATATACTCACGAGCCACTTTCCGATGCACTACTCGCGTGTCGTGATCGCCTTGGGCGCGTAGCGTAAAATAGTCCTCTTCTTCGGTACTGTACATCGTGTCATCGCCATCGAAATCGGAGTTGGTACACGGGGCTGCCGGAATATCGACATCTACATCTGAAGAGGAGACCTAGATCCAAGCTTTGAGTCGTGCACATAGTTGAGAAGTGGGTATCATGTACCGCAGCCTGCGGATCCCAGGCTTGAGGTCCAGAAGACAGCTGGCGTGATGGCGTCTCCGGATGAAACGTCTAGGTGGAAATGAAGGTTATGTACAATCAAGAAAAGTGCGATGTAAACTGACTGGAAAGGTAACGTCAGAAGGCATTCCATACACCGAAGGAGAAGCAGAGCTGGTGGGGGTAGCGGATCGAGCGGGTTGGAGAGTTGACTGAGTATAGTCAACTTGAACGTTAGGATCTTGATGGCTCTGTGGTTCTGGGTCGGCTGAATCCATTTGAACATCATCGCATCCAGTACCGGCGATTTCTGTAAGAAGAGTACAGTTAGAGTTCGCTCCGTAATGTGGGAAGACTTAGCATACCAAAATCATTTTCATTTGATAGCTCCTCCTCTTCGAATTCTGGCGTGTGGCGCAGCGGTGGCGATAACTCATAAAATCCTTGGGGTACAGTTAATAATAACCCAGAAGCAACATGTACCAATAATGCACTTACTCTGATAGTCCACAGCCGGCCGTTCAGCAAGCCGCTTGCTGCACCGAATGGGCGTGGTGGGAGTTGCAATGAGCTTTCATACATTCAAGGAATCAGAATCGCGCGTACGGTCCAGAATGACCTGGTAAAGGGTATGTGAATCTCGCGCTGCACGACTGAACAGATACTCACTGCCGTGGGAGGAACATAGGCGCAGTTATCATGTTCGGTTTCGTCCTTTACAATGAACGGATCTGCCTTGGCAGCCTTAGATTTACGAGGCCGTCTAGGCTGCTTCTTCGTAGCTGAAAGAAATAATTCAGATACAGCAACGATGAACTCGCGAAACAATCGGACGCACCCAGGCACTTCTCGTCTTTCATGGGCACTGCGAGGAAGACTATCAAAACAACGGAACCCAAAACGAACGACATAGCGCACGAAGAGGTTCGTCCACGGATACCCCGACGCTACAGTCAATGACGCGCGAGTATGCGCCAGGAACTGGTGGCCACTCATTGGGCTCGTCGCGTTTTCCATCCCGCGCCAATAGCACTCTCCATTCGTCGTGGTCAGGAGGAGTATAAAGCTTCTCAGCAATGACTTTCGCGCAGCGGAGGGCTTGTATAAACGCGCCGCATCGCGATTTGAGGTAAACCAGTGCCAGTGGCATGGGGAAGGAAAGAAAGGATCGTAGCCCTAACCCCAGTTAGAACGGCCTCATGTGAGGGCGATGGATATATTCATTAACACGACCCGATATATCAACGCGACTCCCAAGTGCATACCAGATCTAATGGGAGGATTGGCAAGGAACATCGCAAATCAGGGGTCCATGCGTGTGGCGCTAGATCGAAATTCAGTGGTCCAGCTTTGTCCTAACCCATCGGAGGTAAAATTAGAGGGTCATTATTGGGATGGGCTGTCGCCAGTCTAGGAAACAACTGGAACGTATACTACCGCTACTCTATGCTATATCGAGCCATTCATTCTGTTCGCCAAATTCAGAAAGGGGCGAGGGGACTAATTGTCGAACTGTTGGGCCTTGGTCTCCGCAACGATGGCAGGAGCTTCGGGGAATCGAGGAGTCAAAATGCATCGGAAAGGCAGAGGTCGTCTGAATGCCACATTAGTACTTGTGCGTCCGAAAGGAGAGGCGACTGACAAAACAAGACCTTCGCTAAAGTACTTCATGCTGTCAGGCACCATGCGCTTTCCGGCAGCATCCTTCGGGACGTCGACATTTAGAGCCCATAGTATGCCTGATGGTATAAGGAGATGACGCCACAGAAGGTATGAAAGGACCTACAAGCGATGTCGATGAAAAGTGAATTAGTTGCGACATGTCTGCCGATGCAGAGGCGACGACCGAAGCCCTAAGACGAGAGTCAAGCCAAATGAAGGACGAACAGCATGTCGACTCACGAAAGTCAAGTGGCCTGATCGGGATTCGTGACATTCAGAAGCGGAAACATCTATATCCTGTTACGACGTACCTTCTGTAAAGACCGTCAGACGTGATACCACAACAGGAAAAGACAACTTACCATCCTTGGTGTCTGCCAAAGCTTTCGCGAGCTTTCCATCGGGTGTAATGTGCCGCCCAGGATTGAAATCGGCTGCATCTTGCCCCTATACAAAAGTTAAGTGCCATCCACCAGACGAAATCACACATACATAGATCGTGGGGTCCATGTTCATGCCCCAAATGTTGGCCATGACAATTGTACTAGACGATGTAAGCGACCTGGGTAACGATAGGATGGGCATGTTCACCCCTTGGGAATCCAGTAACCCTCATACCAGTCGTCCTACCAATGTCGATGAGTACTGTTTCGCTTCGGTACCACAAATCCTACCTGGGTGAGCCTATGAGGAAGTCCTAACCATATCGTTTAAAATCGGGCAGCACTCGCGCGAAGATGTATTGCTCACCGACTGGGTCGATAGGCTTCCAGCGGAGGCATTCCCGAACAGTAGCCGAAATGTACGGCAGAAATTCACGGTCGGCGTACGTGGGCATGCGCGACCGACCAACCACGGCGTCGAGTTCCTCTTGACACTTCTTCTGGATCTCGGGGTACTTGACCATGGCGACCATGAACCATTCCAGTACGGCAGCAGTCTAGACATGTCTGTAAGCGGAAGATGATGGTATGTCAGAAGAACCGCACGGTTTCAGAGCCAGCGGCACTACGTGGCGATCAAAAACCTTTCATCAAGCAATACGAGATCAACTCACTAGAGAGTGGCAGACAGCCAAGCAGCTTCCTTCTGGTTCAGACCGTGACGTTTCTTCTCCTTGACGAGGGTGGCAGTAAAACTGGGACGAACATCGCCGTTATCCTGGTACCAGTCAGATGGTGGTTAAAATTTGTTGGCGATTTGCTTACAACGCGCTTCTCGACGTCGTCGTACAGAGATTGGAACAGAACGGAGTCAACCTTGTGGTGGTTCTCGGCGTCGCGCTTCCATTTGGCGATAGAGCTGGGCAGGTAGCGCATCCATGGGAAAAACTCGACGAGGTATTCGCCGGGGAAGGCAGACCGAGCGAGACGTTCTGACGACACGTTAGAACAGTGTAGGAAATAAACCGACTTCCTGCTTACCAACGAACGTGTTTACAACACCGATGGACGGGTCATGACAATCTTCGATGATAGGCGCGTCGTAGACTACAGACATGATCATGGAAGCGGCCGCTCTAAAAACGTATAAAATTTTCAGCGGGTGAGAAGCGTAAGACTGCCGCACCGCCTAAGCTCCTCGTCCCAGTTTCTGTCGTCCTTGATCAAACCATCGACCATGAACACGGCTTCTTTAATCTGAAGAGGTTGATACGTTGGTGCGACGGACTTGTTGACGCCTTCGTGGGCAGCACGGCGCATTCTTCTCCAGCTATAATAACAAACCAGTTAAATGATGTTACATCGAAAGCGGGATTCAAAACGTACACGTCACCGTAGCGACTGAACACAACGAGGAGACCACCAGTGAGAATTTCAGAAGCGACTGGCAGTCGTTAGTCCATAGCCTTATATGCCACGAGAGCGCAACGCACCAATCCATCTGGGGCGGTCACTGTAGATAGTAGCGCGGCGATCCATCAGGTCGGCAGTCACCTTATGACTGTTCAATACGAGGATGCTCTGACCGGCGACGTTCAGATAGATGAGATCGCCTACGCCTCGTTGTCAGAGTTGGGCGATGCATGAGGGAGGAGGAGCGTACCGTATGTCTTCTTCCATTTCGTGAAAGTGATCCAAGACTCGTCGGCCATGTACAAATCGAAAAGGTTGCCAACTACCGGCAGGCCTTTGGGTCCGGGAGGCAGTGTTCCCAAGGACTTGAGCCTCAAGTGGTTGTATGCGAAGAAGGCCAGGGCGAAGCAGCCGAAAAGGATGCCCCAAGGCCCGAGTAGCTGTGTTCGGACGAGTTCGAAAACCTTGCTGTCCTTGAAGATGACCGCATTTGGCGGCGTGAAGAATGCTTTGTTGAAGGAAGACATGACGTCCAATGCGCTGAGGAGTGGTTGGGATGCAGGAAAAATACACAGTGCCAGCGCGCTATATAGGTATATCTGACGACGAGGCTAGGCCGTCCCAAGGGAGACTCAAACCGCAGAACGAACCTAGGCAATATTCGTTGGAGTAGCCGCTGGTGAATTTTGATGATGACGAACCGAATATGGGTTACGCAGGTAGAGGTCTAGAGCATAATTAGGAATACGCGCCATCAACAGAATAGAGTAACTCGGCGATGTTGATGCGAATCCGACCTAATTACCCCGCAGATCAATTCAGCCCCCTCACCGAGTCGAAGTCGGCGGTTGGCGCCCTCCGAAGAGCTTGGCTGTACGTCTGGACGAAGTCGAGTCCTCCGCCCTCGGACAGGGTATTGACGAGTGTATTCACTGAGCAGACGTCGCGTAGCAGAAGGAGATATTCCGAAAGCCGGAAGTCTTTTCAAATGGTCGTAAATCAGCGTTGCACAGGTTGGAAAGATACGACATCCGTAGGCGCCACCTAAGGTTATCCAATAGCGACTGGGGTATTATTGACAACAATGTCGATGTTAGACGACATGAAGCTTGTGGTAGACGCGGCTAGTGCCCTGTCAAGGATTGAAACTGTCGGCGAAGCTATTCCAGTACACGTCCTCTCTGAGGTCATGATCGACAGGGTACATGTTGGTTGATTTCGCAAGTCGCTGACCTAGATTGGCAGGTTAGAGTGGTTGCATTATGGGAGAGCGGATCACCTACCGACTAGACTTACATGGCTTAATACAGGAGCGGTAACCCTGCAAGACACTTTGCGCCACGACGAGTCGGGATATAAGCACCAGAAGTACGATTCCACAACCAGAAGACTCAGGGCTCAATGTGGGAACGTCGACGTTATCCTCCGCGAGGCAGGTCGACAAGGTCGGGCTCGTTTTTATCAGACGTGAACGACGAGACCAGGCGCGACGTTGGGGGGACCAAGTATCCCAAGAGGCCACAGCAAGCACGACTCTGGAAGCCGTTCCGAGACAAAAATTATGCGCAAATCCAACATGTGTAAAGGGCCTATGCCTTGGACTGCTGTATTTAAGATTGATTGCTAAAACTGATTTTAGGGTCCTGAGTATAAACTTTTGACTAAAAGCAGTAATACCCACCTCCATGAGACCTCATAGCATACTCAGAAATGTTCCTCGGTGCAAAATTCGACGTTGGATCCTCGCAATTGGTATCCAGTTGATATACTAATATTTAACGTCAGCGCTTCTACAATTTGAACAGGACGAAAACGAACGTAGATTTTCAACGCACAGGCATATGTCAGTGCGGTATTCATTTCTCACGCGTATCCGCAGAGCACCATGGTGAAGGGCAGATGGAAATTCAAACAAGGTGGAAGTCAAGAGGAAGTCTGGAAGAAAAAGCAAAAGGGGGTGGGAAATTTGTCGCGAATCACATGATCAAGTCGGTGACAAATCAAGGTGGTCCTTCCATCCACTCATCCTTGGCGTGTTTGCGAACGTGCACAAAGCTGAAGGAGCTCAAACGCTCGCTACATTCATAACACTATTATAGATCTCTAACATAAAGCTCTCCTCCTCCTGTATGGAACTAATCGCCAGACCGGTATTCCAATCCATCCACGACGCCCATCTATCGTCCAACACGGATGACATTCTCACCAGTTCAGCATCCCAATCCCTCTGTGTCCACCATGGTCCGTTAAGTCGAGTCATGATGGCGCAATAGTGCCCGAACAAAATCAAAGCCCGGGGTCGTCGCTCGTGCAACATCTTCATGAAAGAGTCCGAAGACAGGATCAACCAAAAGAAGGCCGCGTGCATGTGGTAATCTGGATAAGACGAACATATCCACGTACGACGCAGAAAGCATACTGCGTGTTGATAAGTGGCGGATACACTAGCGTCCCGGATTTCGTCTAGATCAGGCGAACCATATAACGGGTGTGCAAGCGTCGACAAAGAATAGGGAAAGGGATGACATGTTTCTGTCGAATCACTGAGATCCAGGGGACCAGTGATCCAAGGGATGAGGGGAGCCACCACTGCCTGCTGTAATCCGGACAATCGAGTGCGGAAAGTCGACGAGGACGTCCGGAGTATACGCAACCAGTCA
This sequence comes from Hymenopellis radicata, assembly GCA_015501595.1. NCBI lineage: Eukaryota > Fungi > Basidiomycota > Agaricomycetes > Agaricales > Physalacriaceae > Hymenopellis > Hymenopellis radicata. The sequence continues at coordinate 30,668 of JADNRX010000162.1, forward strand.
CTCGGTGCGTGCACGGATTGCGAGGTGGCAAATCCATATACCCCGATAAGGAGCTGCGCGATGAAGACAGTCCCATCATCGGCATCACGGTAGTCACCGGAAGGTATGCTGTTCACAGCTTCATTGAAATGTGCTAATGCGGCACAAGAGTACTGGAGGGCAAGTGGATGGCTGGGATTGAGGGTACAGAGATGTAAGGCTGACACGGCCAGAAGAGCAGGAAGCAGGAAGGAGTTGTCTACTAGGATGGCGATGCGGGGCACGGTAAGTTTCCACACCTCTAGCGCCGACGTTTCTTTGCAAAACGTATAGCAAGTGCTGGTCGTATATTGATGCATGAGCTCGATCCCTTGCAGATCTAATGCCGTTGACGCCATGATAGACGGGAATGATGACACGAAAGTGGCGGAGGGAAGCGCGCGCAAGTTGGTGGATGGCTGCGTGGTTGATCGAGGTGGATCACCCCACACGCATTCTATCTGACGGCGCGTGCAGTTCTTGCAGACGGGGGAGTCTTCATCACACTGAACGCGGAATTAGGGAAGAATAAGGAGGACGTACGCATGGAATCCTCACCTTGACTTTTCGACGCCTGCAGGTTTTACAGCCCGTGCGAGACTTGTGGTGTGCGCGAATTGGTGCCATGATCCTGGGGAGGCGTTTACTTCTGGAAGAGTACGGCAACTTATATGCTGGATTCAATCTCAGAAGGGTAACGCTGATTTGAATTAGATCGCTGTCCATTCAAAGATTCCTGCTATAAGGGCGGCATTAGCCCTCACAATATCAACCGAAGGTGTCACCGAGTAGTTCACGCACGTCTTGGAAATATCCCACCGTACGAATTAGGGAACCTGGTCCCAATTGATGAAACAGGAGATCTCGCCGCGTCCAGAATAGAAGCAGATTGAAGGTGCGTTGCGGCGCATCCTGTTTGAGAATGCCATATCGCGTCGAGACCACACACGAGTTGAACGCCTATTGAAAAACCAGAGGCAAAGTCTGGAGAACTGTTATAAGCCCAACCTTGGCAGCTTGGCGAAATACGGGTTAGTAACGATAACTATCACAGGGAAATCCTACAGAAATGCGTACCTGCAACCTTCAAAAGCATTGTGATTATCGCGAGGGTCGTCCTGTTGACAATTTAGTACTGACGTTCTCCGCGGGTACCTACAAAGGGCATAATTATGGCATTGAGAATGGGGAATGCACGAACCTTGTTCAAGGAATCCGGCCGTTTCGAACGATGTATAACGCCTACTACGCGACCGCTCAGAGATACGCGATGGGTGTAAGAGGAAGAGAACGCGGGCCGAGTGATCCAATTAGGAACGGTCCGTCGATCACGCAGCGGCATTATGATTGTTCCTTTTCCATCCTCGTCATCCCGTCCTCATCATCGTAGGCTTTCGTTCAAGCCCCCAAAGCACGAATCAAAGCTGTGGGGTTCAATTCCGGCATTGCTCCACCTGCACCTATTCCTCCGACAGGTCAGGCGACCAACTGTACTTGTTTAACCCGAGTGGTGGCGCTCTCTGGGCGCTCTTGATATCGGTTTTGCCCTCCCCAAGCGGACTATGTGAGGTCTAATGGGCACCAAAAATACCTGGTCATTCTCGCTTGTTCGTATTTCGGGGTTCTTCGATGTTTTATGACGGATGGCTATCAATTATGCCAAAGCCTAATTCGTAACAGGCTCTACAGGTATCGATTTCGTGCATTTGAAACTGTACGATGTTCATCTCTTCACTAGCTTTGTGCTGTGTGTCCAAGTGGACCACAATGTGAGCTCATGGCCGAGCGCGTGCCCGAGCGTATGCCCGAGCTCTGCCCGAGAAGTCTTCGGTGCCTCTAGAGGTCTTCTCCATCCATCTAAGGGTAGGAGCGTAATGTTATTTATGTTCACCCCCGGTGTCATCCCACTCTGTTCAAACCGTGGTTCTTCTTTCCTTTGGCGCCGGAGCAATGTCATCGGAGCAGGCTGCATACGATTTTGATCTACGCTCACAAAAACTCAATTACCCTTTTTCTCGGAGGACAGTGGAGATTGTTGGGATCCCGGTACTGAGACTCAGACTCAGGCTGTAGACATGGCGGACATCCTTCAGGACCACCGTCTAGGTCGGAGCATGACCCTCCAAGTTGATATGTGAACTCGACCATACTTCCCTTGGCAGCCCGTCATTGAATAGTGAGTACACGAATTGAAAGGACGGGTCCAATTGGAATGGAGCGGTAGATACCGAGGCGCTGTGATGATCCTACAATGCGGCCCCGACGAGGCCGCGTATTCCGGGTACGAGAAAATGGGTGTACTGATTAACATAGCATCATTTTCAGGCTGTGCTATCAAGCCACTAATAGACTCACACTCATTCGTCTTGTGTACGTAGAACGACACGTGAATATGGACGTCCTGCACAATTCCGGCCCAATCAGCAATGTCTCAGCCAACAATAATCATCAACCATTTGTTCTTTTCAGTTGGCCCGTGCGTAGGGTCCCCTCAAGGACAGGCTAGGGTACCGGTAGGCCTAATATACAGTCGCCATCGTACGCGTTCGTTGCTTGGACCGTCTCGACGACGTAGCTTGGACGTGGGATTGTGCTTGGTATGACTCTGGTACCACCTTCGGCCACTTCAATCCCTGCCCGACTCGTTGATCCATCATGATGACCCTCAGGTAATCTACCCAGTCTTGTGAGCAGTGGAGGAGGGATGCTCACGCCCATGACCTCCTGTTCACGTTATCATTTGTTTCGCGGCGAAGGCGTTTTGCCGTCAACGACCAGGAATACGACATATTTCTGTCTCGGAGGATTTCCGTCTTTTCCTGCGCCCACGTATGTTCAGACCCACAGTTCATCACGAACAGTTCCACCTCTGATTGGCTCAAACTCGCTGCACTGCCACCGCCACGATCAGGTTCCTCTTAATCCGCGGCCTCGTCTCGGCTACATTGCTTGTTGTCCGAGGCATCCAGGGAAAGGCGCGTCGGGAGGTGATATGGCCCATTAGTGTGGAGGTTCCGTTATTATATGGTCACTGAATGGTCTCTAGGTGAACGATGGATGGACGTCGCGAAGAGGCGGGATGACGTTACCACGTGTGTTGCTCAGCAAGTGTCTCCATGTCATAATTGGCCTTCGCACTCAAGTCTCACTTTCTCCTCAGTTTTCGTCTACGAGTCATTAATTCTGCTTCGCATGAAGCGAGTCGGACGTACTAAGGGCAGCAAGCTTACTCAACCCCAAAACTTGACAGGGTTCGCGGAAGTGGTCTTGGATCCAACAATACGCGTTCACAGGTGGCATATATCGCGCACGTTCAACTCCTCGGAATTACGTTCGTCACAACAAAGAAGTGCGATGGCCACAATCATTCTTCATTCCACATAACGACGCAACTACTCCACCCCCTCCGTTTCACGCAGATAGGTATATAAGATGGACGGACTCTCACCGAGCAGCTAACAACAACGACAACACCCCCTTACCACAACATGTCTGAATCGTTCATCTCCATGCCTGCGACGCCCCAGACTAAGCTGGGGGTGTATCGTAATCTCTCCCCTCTTGCGGCCTGTATGTCTCTCCCCTCCAGCTCGGATCGATGAGCATCGGCGACAAATGGGAAAAGTATGGGTACGGATCGATGGACAAGGAGTCCAGCTTCAAGCTCCTTGATGCATATTTCGGTAACGGTGGCAACTTCATCGATTCAGCAAACAACTAGTGAGTATTCGTTCTCTAGTCTGCCTTGAATGCTGACTGGCTGTAACAGTCAAGACGAAACGTCGGAGAAGTTCATTGGGGAGTGGGCAGAGAAGCGAGGCATCCGTGATCAACTGGTGCTCACGACGAAGGTGGGTACTCATGTAATAAGCTCTTCAATAAGTGATTGACTCGCCACCATTTAGTACTCAATGCTTTACAAAGGGCACGATACGTCTGTGGCTCAGAAGGCCAGCTACGTCGGCAACAGCACAAATCCATGACAATCTCCTTAATGCTAGCCTCGCCAAACTTCGTACGACGTACATCGACATTTTCTACCTGCACTGGTGGGACTTCCGCACCTCTGTAGAGGAAGTAATGAATAGCCTGCACAATCTTGTCGTTCAAGGCAAGGTCCTTTACCTAGTACGTGTCTAATCACCTGGTTCTTTCTCCTCACGCATTAACATCGTGCAGGGAATTTCTGACACCCCAGCTTGGGTCGTCGCCCAGGCGAATACCTATGCGAAGGCGCACGGCAAGACGCCATTCTGCATCTACCAAGGCCACTGGAACCTACTCGATCGTTCGTTCGAGCGTGAGATCATCCCAATGGCTCGTAGCTTGGGTACGTGTTTCTTATGACGTCCTTGCTCATTAATTGACCGAGTACATTAGGACTTGCTCTAGCTCCGTGGGACGTGTTGGGTGGCGGAAAATTCATGACTGATGCAGAGGAGGAAGCGCGCGCTAAATCTGGAGAGAAAGGTCGTGCGATCAACGGTCTCCGCCAATCCTGGCAGCGTAACGACGCGGAGAAGACCATTTCTGCTGCTCTTGAAAAGGTGGCGAAGGAAGTAGGAACCACTAATGTTCGCGCAGGTCTGTACACTGTCATTTTGTTCTACCATGCGCGCTGCGACTCATATTTGATTGTAGTTGCCGTCGCGTATGTTATGCAAAAGACTCCTTACGTCTTCCCGACCATTGGAGGGCGAAAGGTTGAACACATGCTCTCGAATATCGAGGCTTTGGAAATATCTCTGACACCCGAGCACATCGCCTATTTGGAGAGCGTCGTTCCGTTCGACGTCGGATTCCCAAACAACCTCATCGTAAGCCTCTTGACATTGTCATCTCACGGCTTGTCTACTCACGACTCTCTCAGGGTGACGGATCCGCCCCCAATAGCTTTACGATGACCTCGATCTATACTGCGCAACCGCCAGCAGTGGCTCCCATCCGGCCTTGAACGTAAGATACTTATCTCGCCGTCCAAATGTTTTTCCTTAGCGCTACTGCCTGTATAACGATAGTTTGAACAATAAACTTGCTGATGTACCTTTCTACTGTAAAAATAGTCGGTACCAATAAGATCGATCCGGAGGCTCCTCCTTCAAGACCTGAAGTTTGAACAACGTGGCGGCGCGACCTCCCCGAGGCGCACGTGATCGCAATGCCGTCGGATCAAGAAGTTTTGCGATTTGGCTCCTTGCCTCCTTCCACCATCATGCACGGTCAATATATCGTGAGATATCTATTCCCTGCACGAGCCTCCCAATATTACGGCGAAACACTGTCGTATGGGTGCCCCGGCGCTAGTCCTTTATTTAGTGAACCAACCCTTTTGGCGCGGTGTCGCGTCCGCTGCCGCATAGTAGGATACTTGCTGATGGGGTCGTATCTCATTCTACAAGGTATTTTTCTTCTCCTCTACCCCCTGCGCGCAGTGCTAACATAGAAATCAGAACGCAGGAAAAGATGACCGGCTGGCGACCAAATGCGCCAATTCTGGAATAACACCATCTCTGTGAGCCTCATACCTGTCCCGGATCATGTCTGCCGTTGACCGACCTGCCCTAGTATATTGTTCGACTGTCTGCCTAAACTGCAACTTATATCGAACGTCACCCCGTATGCCTGGACGCGTCGCGGACTACATCATCATCGTTCTCGACAAACCTTGTCTCAATTCGTAAACACTAGACAGCGGATTATGGAAATTGCACGAGACGAGGTGAGCGAGTCGGGGAATCTACACCTCATTCGGTCTGTCCAGATGCTGAATACAAGACAAGGCCAAATTCAAGCCTTCGATCGTGCACTGTTCAGAGACAGGCGGAAGACGCGCAACTCGAAAGTAAGAATTTCATCATGCTGCGTGGAACTGCATCTCATACTCTCTCTAGAGTTCGTGTACCTCGATATTGCCGTTATCAATTCCGAACTTCGCGCCACCCACCTTCCGCTGCTCTGAGCAAACGCCCCAGTTTCTCTGGACCTGGATTGCCGATGCGCCAAGCGTACGGAGGTTGCCGCCCATGGTGCTGCAGTGGCCACCTTCGTCTTGTTCTTTGAGCTACTTAGGACGGCCAGGGTTATGTTCACCGCCTGCCGTGTATGTTTGCCCGTCCTTCTAATAGGTGCTATTATATTCTAACTTTGTTAGTCTAGTTTTACGCACCATGACCTACTGCTCTCCTCGCGACCCTGCTGGTATGCTTACATTGCTGTTGCAAAAATCCTGTTGACCTGTTCGTGGAGCGCACTGCCTATGGTTAGGAGCCTCGCTCCCTCGCCCTTCTCCAATTCGGCTGCTCCCCCCCGACTCCAACGCATACCGCAGCAACGTGGCTCGGCTACTACGAGTGGTAATAATAGCCTATGCCTCGATCTCTTGGGGTAGGGTTACTCGCACTCGCGGACCGGGAAGGCGCGTCGAAATTTGACATTGGCGGATCATGGAAACTGTGTATTACGAGGATGTGTTTTCAGGAGATGTTTACTGGGGAGTGGAGATCCTACTTAAAGGCAACTGTGTTGGACTGAGAAGCTGACGCTCTTCGCTACCCAGTACAGAGCACCAGTGCCAATGATGTTCTCCCCGGTCAAGGTCTTCACTGCGGCTCTCGCCCTCTGCGCTGTTGCCATCCAGGCTCAGCCGACGTTCACCAAGATCTTCGACGGCCTACTGGGTTTCGATGATATCGCGACAATTGACGGCCCGTTCGGTGCAAGAGCCTTATTCACCTTCACTGGGTAGGCATGCCTTCCTCCTTGAGGAACCTTTCACTGACTTAGACGCGTCGTTTAGGGGCAATCTCACGGATGCGAACACTGGTTCACTCGCAGGGACCTTTCTGACTGCGGGAGGAGGTGATCTTGGTATTGCGTCTTCGAACAACGGCATCTTCTATGCGAACATCCGGGGCATCGTGCAGTGGACGGACGGTAGCTATGCGTACTTGGAGGCGCAGGGCAGCGGGGCCTTCACAGGTGCAATCGCCAACACTTACCTGTATGTGCCTCGCTTAGCACTTCCGACGCCAGCCTGATGTTGTGCAGTCATATTGAGACCAACTCGTCGACGTACTCTGGCCTTGAGACGCAGTTCTTGTTCATGGATCTCAACGTGACAACAATGCCGAACGTCATTGGTATCTATGCTTTGGTGCGTTTGTTCTTCGTTTATCTTCATCGGAGAAATGTGTTGATTCGTCGTCAGAATTAGGACTCTGGCCATCCCGGGCAGGCACCTGGCAGGAATTCGAAGTGGTGTGCTAGCAGAAATAAAAAGTCGGACTGTCCATGGCATCACTGGTAATTTAATATTTATACCATCATCGCATCGACCATCCCAGGGCTACCCTTCCAAACGTTTACATATGACACTCTCTTCGAGCGCCTCTATATACTTCATAATACAAGGTCTCTCTAATACTTTACGTCTGAGGCGAGCGGATATCGGCCCTGCAGAAGGCTGGATTAACGTTTAGAGTTCTTTGGGCCCGAGTAGGAGAACGCCAAGCAACACGAAGTAACCAGTCGGGGTGGTGTTAAGCGGCGAGTCTATTTCGACGGGTACCGACTCCGAAATCTCATTATCAATTATCTGCCCGTCCGCACGCTGAACGTCAAATTAGCAGGAAGGAATAAAGATGCTGAAACGTTCGTTAAACGTCATGGGTATTGTGTGGCGTAAAATTACGAGGTTCGGTGGGAGGTTGTTTGTTATCTTATGAGGACAGAGAAGTGTCAGAATTACATTTCGAATCTGAACTCGAAACTTCGGGTGGGTACAACCACGTAGAACATCTCTGCAGGTTCTGTATTGACGAAAGTGTTAAATCCAACTTATGAGACCGCACTAAATTGAGAATAACATTGACCTCAGACTTGGATAGATTCTTTGCATAATCACTGGTGTACGATACCTCCTTACGTACACACGGACAGATCGTGATGCCAAAGGAAAGAAAGGAGGGTCGATCGCATAGCGTCATTTCTGCGTCTTGACTATGAACCGCCGTCGGAGGACCGTCCTGCGCATGCTGCTCTTCATTCGTCACCTACATGCTGAGCAGCTTGTACAAATCGGGGTCGTGACGAGGCTTCGTTCAAGGTACTGCACAACCTCGAACTGCTTTAAGGCAATTTTTCCTATCGGAATGGTCTTCATGACCTTCAGAATCTGGGCGCCCATCGAGAATGAAATCAACCGCACATCTTGAAGACCGTCCGGCGCACCCCACCTTGTACCATTCAATTACAAGGACGAAGGTCTGAAGGATTGACTCCTGTCACGGTCCGGCTCGCGCCCGGTATCCAAAAATCACTGACCTTCTTTCTCTCGAGTAGCTTCGCCTCAGGCTGAAGATGGCCAAGCAGTGGCTTCGGTTGATTGGATCTGTTATCTGGCAATGCAAGTAGTAAGCTGCACTTTACGCACCTTACCCAAGTTCCTTGCGATGTCGAACATTTCTGTATAGTAACATGTATCCCGTTTTCATAGGCGGTCGGTATACGTCGACGGCGCCGGTTGAGGACTACCGAGGCGCGGTACTCATCAACCCAGGTGGTCCCGGTGGAAGTGGTGTCATTGTGCTTCAAACTTTCGGTCCTCTAGCGGCGGCTCTCATTGGTGCTCAGTACGACATTGTCTCTTTTGATCCTAGAGGTAACAATTTCTGTCCTTTGTCTGGACGATAGTTGAGGGTATCTTTCAAGGAGTTGGTGCATCCACGCCTCGCTTCGAGTTTTTCCTTACAGAGGCTGAACGTGCATTGTGGTTGGCCAATCCTTACGCGTATTCGACCGTTCTAAACGTCACGAATGACCCACTGGCCCTCCCGAGGATGTGGGCGAACTCACACGTCCTTGGGCAGATGGCTAAGGACCGCGATACATCTGGTATCCTGGAGTATGGGGGAACTGACAATGTTGCGCGCGATATGCTCAGGATCACTGAAGCCAACGGACAGGACATGCTCCTATACTACGGTGTTTCGTACGTACTCTTGTTCGTGATTTTACATGTTACTAGGGCTAATTTTTCAATCAGATACGGAGCAACTTTGGGTGCGACATTTGCTTCCATGTTTCCTGTGAGCTTGCTCGACATGGCATCGCTGTATTTCCCTCACAAAACTCTTGTAGGATCGTGTTGGGCGCATGGTGATTGATGGCGTTCCGGACGTTCAAGGATATTATGCGAGCAAGTCTTTCCTGTTCGTACCGTTCCAGACATTTCACGAATAACGTTTTTAGCGACTGGCGCAATGGAGTTCTCGACGCGGATCGTGCGATGCAGACCTTTTTCAATGGCTGTTACTCTGCGGGTCCGAACAACTGTGCATTCTATGCCTCGTCACCATCTGAGATCGAATCCAACCTGAATGCCCTCTACGCTTCAGTTCTTGGGTCGCCAGTCCCTGTATACTCGCCATCCTCCCCTGCTTATGGCGTTGTAGACTACAGCATTCTGAGGAATGCGGTCAAAATTGCTTTGTCCACCCCGTTCGCCTCATTCTCGATACTCGCACAAGGATTGACTGAACTTGCGGCGGGAAATGGGACCATTATCTACGAGATGCAGCTCGATGGTTTACCTTTTGAGTGCAGCTCGAGCTCGGCGACGTATCTGAATACTTGGGAGGCGCAGTTTGCCGTCGCTTGTGGTGATGGCGTAGAAGTGACAGACTCCGTCGCCGATCTTGAGGAATATTGGAAAGAAGTCAGTGGCATCTCTACGTTTGCTGACACCATAATTTGGGTGCGTGTTGGATGCTCGTAAGTCGTCGCCTTCACTTCTACTATGACATGCCCTGATTAAAGGTCTTGATCCTCAGCGGGTGGAAAGTTCATCGCGAAGGGCGATTCTTGGGACCGATCTCCGGAAACACGAGTTTCCCGTTGCTAGTTATCGGTAACACGGCTGACCCAGTAACACCACTTGCTTCGTGAGTTCTCCTCCATCAGATTGGTGTCCAGGTGTAATCTTCTGCGACAGAGCAAAAAATGTTTCCAAAGCCTTCCCCGGATCTGTGGTCCTAACACAAGACTCGCCTGGTGTACGTCTAGCTTTAGGCCTTGGTTTGTCAGCGCTGATCTCCTTCACAGCATACCTCAACGGTGGCGACGTCGACATGCCTGTACTCATACATAAGCGCGTGCTTCCAGAATGGAACGCTTCCTGCTGAAGGTACCGTCTGCGCCGTTGATGAAGAGCTGTTCCCATCTGCCTCTTGATGATCTCGTGGATGGTATCTTCAGAGATGTAACGAATACGTTTTGTACATCGCGCGCAATCAGCAATACGAGTATGTAGCATATCTGTCACGGTGCCGCTCTGCACCAGAAGAAGCGCGCCATGATGACATCTGTAACGGATGCCAAGGGGTTGGTCTCTGTGTTCATAATCTCTCATACGAAGTAATTATACGGTAGCTTCATATAAGTATGATCTATTTCTATCCGAATGATATTCAAGGCGGGAGGATAATCTCACATGTCCCGTTTTCGCTAACTTGGATTGACCATCTTCATTCTCACCCCCCTCGAGGCCTCATCAACTAGCAAACGTAAACTCTATACCCTTGCAGACCACCTGTAGTCGCTCTGATGCGACTTCGTTGTGCCAAGTCGTCGAAGGCGGCCTTTACAATTATCATCAGTGATGCGCCACGAAGAAAAGCAAAGGTGTGCAGTCGTTTTACTGCGCCAGCGTTGGCACTAAGCAGAGCCGATGCAGCAGATTCGCCACCATTATATGCTGCAAGGATACGCTGAGGCAGTTAACTAAGGAGAAGTTAACAAAGATGAGCGAAAAAGGTACTATGATATATATGTGAATAAATATAAGAGTAATGTCTGTCTACGGCGCGATCTACTCTTCGAGCTTTCGCTTCGGATTTCTGTCCTTCCAGACTGATACGACCGGACGCTTCTCGATTGGGATTATGTCATGAAGTGGTCGCGCTGCCTCCAAGGCGTACGAACCAATATCGTTGTCGTTGCCAACGCATGACCGGAAGTCAGCGGTTGCGCAGTCCGCCACCCACTTGCAAATCTTTTCGTCGTCTGAGCTGGGTGGCGTCGATGATCTAGGTCGTTTTGGTGAACGACCAGAATCGCCAGAGGACAATGAGGATGATGATGATGACGAAGAGGTAGATATGACTTCAGGGACTGGAGGCACCTGTCGCTTTAGGTGGCGATATTTGAAGAGCATGGGGCGCCCAAATTGGCCGGGATACGCGTCCTTGAGGAAGCCGAGAGGCGCGTCCATGAACCAAGGATTGAAACACCGGATAAGAGTGTCCCAAGATTGATTTTAACAATTTTTGGGGGATCGATGAGGGGACGTGAAGCATGGGTGAGGACGAACAGAGGATGGGCATTGGACGTCGCCGAGTGGTAACAATTGCGCGCTACCTTCAAGGTAGAAACCTTGCACGTTTTGGTATCAAGGGCGAAAAGCTTAACACCCCGCTTGAGAGGTATTACGCGGTATTCGCATGCTTCAAATGGGAAACCCTAGAAAAGCGAGTTGTTAGTGTCTTTCGTAGGGAATATGATTCTGAGTTCATACTTCGGTAAATGGTTGCCGCTGTGTGACTGGGACTCGAAAAGACGACATAAAATTTTGTCTGGAGGGAGCAGGGCAACCTGCTCAGACTTGATGGCCTGCTTCAGGTCTGGTTGGACTGACGTAAGGAGTAAGCGGTGAATTGTAGAAGTCAAGGAGAAAGCGCACTGCGAAGAAAGTTTCCGGTTTCATTAAAGTAGGAGGTAATCTGACCTCTTTCAAGACCCCATACAAATTCGTACGAGTCGAGCTACAGCGTCAGGAAACAGGCTCTGCTGCGGAGAGTCCCGCCATGCACTGGTCAAGATGTCTTCTTCGGAAAACGGAGGCCTATCGGGGCCAGCAGGTGCTTCCAGCGAGAAAGGATATCGAATTGAGCATCGCTTGTCTGCGGCTGGAATGACTGCCATTATCTGACCATTATCTGACCATGATCATCAGATGCTTAGCCTCATCAGCATTCCTCTCGTTCAGCAAAGTGGGTGTCAACAAATTCCCCAGAGGTTTCGTACACCATATTGCACTAGTATGTCAATCCGTTTTCAAAGTACGTGCTGTTGTTGTCAAGTTGCTATGATGGTCGGAAATAGGTCGCGGAAATTGAAATTTCGGCAGCACGCGAATACGTCACACCACATGACCAACAGTCACAAGAAATTGGCCGTTTTGTATCAAACCAAATGCCCCGGCTTGTCCTCCCACCAGCACCCATTCCTTGTGCAACATCGAGCCCAGCGGATTCTATAGCTCCATGCAATGTGCCGGCCTGTTATCCTGGGGCTTTCTCTCGATTTAATGTCGCACTCGGTCTCACTCTGTTTATCTATAGGGTGTGAATTGCGCAAGCGCAATTCAGTCCAGAGTAAAATATAATAAAAAAATAGAACTGTGGGATGTCCACGGATGCGAGCGCCAGCGAGGCGGCTATGCCGCAATGAAATCAGTGAGGGATCAAGAATGTCAGTCCAAGGATTGTGAGATTCAATACGATTGATTTATGTAACGACGCGAGAGTCGACTAGTCTCTCCTGTAGCGGTGTGCCACCCAAGTTCTCACTCTAGAATAATCAACTTGAAGATTGCCAGAGGTGTGGCGCGTCGAATTTTGGCAAGAAAGTTCTTGAGGGAACGGTTCCGGCACGAGGCATCCATGCACGAACACGGTTGAAACGCGACAGTGTGAATGATATACGCATCATAAACGGCTGCACAAATTTCCAGGGAGAACGAAAGGGCTAATTCAGCCTCTGAAGCCCGTCGTCGTCTTTCTGAAGCGCTGTGGCTGCATCCCCGGAGGCTTATGTGATGGCGTCGCCCGCCAGAAAGTCGTCCTCACGGCTGCCGGAAGCCTCTCGCGCGTCATGGATCCAAAAAGCAAAAGAAGACAAACGAATTACCCAGTGGGGGCCCACACTGATTCCCGTATTATAGCACTGCATTGTCGAGGTGCTGTGGTGGAAGGAAGCAAACAGGGACGAGTGATATGCCGCCGCGAGAGCCGAAAGCAACTTGCAAGACAGTTGGTTGTGACAAGTGTCTGAGAGAAGCAGTGTGAGTCGACGAAAAAAGAAGCAGAAACAAACACCAGGTCGTCCTGCAGAAAACGGGGACTCGACTTTTCACTGGTGCTCAACACTCGCCCTGCTGCAAGAGCACTCCCAGATTTCTCCAGCTCTGTAGAGAACGAAATTGCTGGTCGGCGTTGCGCTAGCATGAGCAAGGACGGAGGACGAGACGATCGTGGTGGTATGTACTTGGATTGTCCGATCGCGCTGATCAACTACGCACCTTAGTCCTCTTCTTACGTCAACGACCACAACGTGCAGTCTGGACTCTTCAAGCTCGCTTTCTTCGGTCTCTGGCTTTTCTCTGCTTTTCTTTGGCCTTGGCGGCAAACTATCCTTCTGCAACGATTAATTCAGAGGTGTGTACTTCTCTTTAACGAATTGATAAACGGGTCTATGTCACTCGGCGGCTTGATCATCGTCGACCTCAGAAGATGGAGCTTGATTGATAAATCCTCCTTATCCTTTCGTAAACAATCCGTCATATATCTTTACTCACTAGGAAGCGCGTATTCTCGTCCCAGATGAACACTTTACTACTTGGCTCCACGAAACATACAAACCTGCCTCCAGAATCCGTGCCTTCCTCACCTGCATAGACCACCGGTGCTAAGTTAGCGCTGAACAGCGAGACATGGCACACGATGAGTCTATGTAGGCCGACGGAGGCGGACATTCAGATAAGATAAGATACAACGGAAAGATCAAGATAAGAGATCCTCATTTCGGCGCGAGAAAAGTCAGGTAAAGGCCAGAGTTCTATAAATAGACACTCGCTTCGCTCGTGCCTATTTATATTTTACTCTGGAATTGACTGTGGAAGAACTTTGGTAGACGGTGGCCCATTGGGCCTGCTTCTTGCGCTGTCGGACTCAGTTTCCACGAGAACTTCCGTACTCTTCGGCTTCCGTTTATGCTGTGTCGTGTCATATGTGTTTACGGCTACTTCCCCATCCAAAAGGTGATTCGCTCCTGAACCCGATATGGAATGAGAGGGCGCTGCCGTGCCGCCGCCGCCGCACGCTCACCCACTGGGCAAAGCTACTGCCCTTTCTCCGATTCGCACCTATGTATCCGCTGCAATGACTTGCTGCTACTATCCAGTATGCCGCTATTTAACAAGCGGCTATGGCCCGAATCTCCTCAGCTGCTCGTCCACTAAGCTCTGGACCGAATACTTCGCTCACTCCATCCTCTACTTTTCTAAATGCCCTTGACGCCTTCCACCACCCTCGTCTACCCAGAAAATCCTGTTTGGACTGGTCCGGACCCGGACACCCTTCGACTTGTGGACGGCAATGATTTGGTGCTGCAATTTGTCGTATGTCGAATTATTCCTCGTCTGCATTGAGGTAATAACAAAGTCTCTGTAGCTAAACTCGTGTCACGTCGTTCCCGGTCCCATCGACGTGGAACGGTTTTGCAAAGCTGTCGGTGTCACTGTCGGACGTTTCCCTCATACTGCTGGAAGATTGAAGCGTGATGGTGATTCGTGGAGGGTACGTCAAATGTGCCCCAGCGTTTCTCAATCTAATCTCTCAAACAGGTTGACTTGACGAACTCTCCAGTTCCCGTCACCGTTGTTGATGACGACACCCTCACCGCCCCGTTCCCGGAAGAAGATCGTTACCACATCATCCAAAAGAGCATTCTTCCCTTCGTCTGCGAGGTACCCATGCGGGAAGCCTTCTTGGGTGAAGACGTCCCTCTCCTCTCCCTCAAACTGACGCGCCTCCTCAAAACTGGCGAGACCGTCATCGGCAATTCGTGGAATCACACTCTGGGAGACGGTACGACGGTGCACAACTTCATGCATACCCTTTCACAGGCGTACTTGGGACTGGAACTGCCGCCGCTTCCTTCGTACGTCAAGAGGAAGTGGCCTGACCCGAGGAAGGAAATGGGTCTTGGTGATGAAGCGTTCAAGGAGGTGACACCGCACGTCGTGCAGGACTTTACCTTGGACGAGCTACTGACGAGGTATGAGAAGGAGGCGAAGGAGGCTATTATGATGGACCTGTGCTTCACGAAGGGAGAGCTGGACGCGATTGTGAAGAAGGCGAAGGACGGTGCTGAGGAGGGTGTGAAGCTGTCTAAGCAGGACGCCCTTTCGTCGTACGTTGTCTCGCTTCACAATCGGATTTTGGAGCGCCCCATTGTCACCGTCATGAATTTGATGAATGTACGTCCTTCGTGCTCTCTTCGTCGCAGAGTATTGATGTGCTTTTACTTGCAGTACCGCACTCGCGATGTCGATCCAGACGCTCTATATCGTCACCCTCAGAGCGCTGGGAATTGCACAATCACAGCCTTCGCCGACGTCACTGGCAAGACTCAACTGGACGACGTTCCAGAGATGGCTGTCGCCATCCGCAAGGAGACGAACAAGTGCCGCACGAACGACTGGACAGCGCTCTACCTGATGCTCAACGGATACCAGTTTGAACAAGCCATCAAGAGCGGGCGCTTCCACATGAGCCCTCATCCCGGATATTGCATTATCAATTCGCTCCTTGGGTACGTTTTTCATTGTCTCCGTTCCTGTGGCATTTTTCCTGAATTTGGGATTCCTCTAGATTGGACGAGAATGGGCTCAGGAGTTTTGGATACAAGGGGCGGAGCCAGTACTATACGGAGACTTCGTGGGAGCGCATGTTCCGTGTACATCCTGCTAATCCTGTGCGCCGGGCGGATGGGGCGTGGGATGCGAACCAGGGAAGCGTCGTGGTGTCTTTCCGATTGCGACCGGATCTGAAGCAGAAGATGTTGGATATGAAGAAGGAGGATATGGCAGCTTTGGGTCTATGAGATGGTCAGAAGACGAGAATGGACTGATGGATACAATAACAGATTATGATTTGCGGTACGATATATAAATGATATAATTCCTCTGCTGTCTATCCGACGGTACCTGCCATCAAAGATGTCTCTACTTGAATGTCTGAGTACGAGATTACTACCGCATCCTGCTCAATTGTCACATCGACTGTGGAAATGGAATTGAGGAAATGCTCGTATCCCTAAAGTACATTTTTCAGATACATGTCAATGGTATAACATTTAGGGTCGACGTACCCCTTATCAGAGATTGCAGCGCACCACTGCAGTGACATAATACATGGCGGGAGGGACTGTGATAGTAGGAACCGCCGCTGCTAATGAAGATGCGTTCATTTATAGTTACCGCCACATCATCGTTAGAATACCGGACCGAACTCGGTTCCTTTCGATGTTTCGTATGAGACCGATACTGCGTACGAGAATGATGCCTTCAAAGATGGCGTGTATACAGTTGATATGTATATGAACACGGGCAGCGTGAGCGAGAGAGAGTGCCCCCGCAATCGTTCAATTCGAATTGATGTAGCGATGGGGCAAGCGCGGTATTCCTTGCGGATAACTCCTTCAGATCAATGCCGACATCAGTCTATATTTGCTGTCGCTGAGCAATGCCAGACAGGAACTCTACCACGGGTGAAGGAAGTGACGGGCGTACGTCAAGCTCCAATACTATAAGCGTGTCCCGCTGATTTTCCAACACGGCGATCATCCCTTCCTCGTCGATACTGCTCGCCTTAACCACGAGCGACAACAATGCGCATCTCGAACGGCGGAAGAACGCGACGCTGCGAAGCCCCGGCCATGCAGTGAGCTCGTTCCCGGATTCATCGGGCGGCGAAACCAGGCTCTTCACGAGCGCCGTTATGTTGAGGTGCTGTAAAGCCGGGAGTGACAGTTGATTGAGCAACATCTCTACCGGGTTCCAAGGAGCCCTGGTTGTCGTTGGACTAGGAAGTGCATCCCCATGTTCAACTCCTTCAGTGCATGCGCCACGAATAGTCAGTCGATGGAGATAGGATAGGAAGATCTTGGAGGATGGGATGGAAGACGCGCTGATCTCGAGAGGTTCGACGATATCCTTGAGCGCCAATTCCTCCAACTGCGGCACATGCTGAAGAAGCTTCAGCACGGAGGGAAACAGAACGTGCTGTATAGAGAGAGCTGTTATTGTGGCGGTGGGTATTCGTTGGGCGTCCAGAGATCCCAGGGCTTCGTGTGGGATGCATAGCTCCAGGCCCCGTATAGAACGCACACGAAATAAGAACTCTTGCTCCCATAGACTGCGACCCGTCCTCAGCGTGCGAAGTGCTGTCGGTATCCCATAGGTGCTTGCCAACGGCGATGGTTTCCCCGCCAGAACCCCGTCGTCCCACTCGTCTCTGAACTCCACATCCATTACCAAATGTTCTACGCGAGGGAGCACGTCGAGAAACATTTGAAACAATCTGATGGAGTCTTCAACCGTCGCAATATGCCACTCGAAGAATTGAAAGGCCAACGTCAATGGAAGGTCGCCGGAGCGCGCCAGGCGCTCCTTCGCGATACGCAAATACGATTGCTTTTCCTGCGTGCCGCGACGACTATCTGACGAAGCCTTCATGCATGATGGAACATATAATGTCACGGTCGCCCACAAGCGCGGATCCGCGAGTGCTGTGGCCCGCCATAAGCGACAGACTTTCTGTATGATTATGCGCGCGTCCTCCAGAGAGTATATCGATGTCTTGAAACAGATGCAATCCGCGTTAAGAGGATGATAGATGTCGCAATAGGATTGGAAGATGCGGGAGAGGACCTCGGGTGGGAGCGAGTGGATTGGACTAGATTTGGAGCGGAGAGACATGGTATGCGGTGACGAGCGCTAGGATACGGATGTCGGTCATTAGTCAGCGCAGGTAGTCGTGAAGATGACTGACCACAACGAGATAACAGTTCCGCCAAGCGAATTGGGGAGGGTAAGAAACAGTGTCAGCGTTCCGGATAGGCGTGCACGCAGGTACTAAAGACAGCTAAATGTATCTCCGGGTGCGGGATGTGGGAATCAACGGTGACTGAGATAGAAGACCGGACTCCGAGTCGCTTTGTGGACCCAAATACGAAATGACACATCACGCGAAGAAGGCAATAGTGTGCTTCGTCGCAGTTGGGATTTTCCAGAACATTCAAACCGTTTTTCCCATCACTGGCAAGTCTGGAGGGCGATAGATGAGATCAGAGAGCACCGCCGTCGCTGCATTAATAACCTGTTTTCCGTGTCGCCCGTAATCACAGCTAGGAGATAGACAGGAAGGACATAGTCAGTAGAATCGTGCAGGGTGTTACGTTCCTGAGCCGCTTTTAACGTCATGTAGGTTGCATATAGGCCCCAGGTTCCGGAAAATCGCAGTTAGGCAATTTTAGAACTGGCGGTAGAGGGATAATGGCGATCTCGTATAGTACCCGGCGACAGTCTTTGCCAGTACCGCAGGCTGAGCGGGAGTAACACCTAGAAATATACCTTTAAATGTTTGTGGCGCCCAGTCACAGCAAAGTACATGATCACTGTCAAGCAAAGAACTCAGCCTTGGGTGTCGCGGCAAATTTGAAACTCCGCCAACACCTACAAGGACCTACGTCCCTGAGTCGGAAATCCGCTTGCGATATTCGCACTCATGATTTATCATTCCCCTGGTAGGAATCTCGGTGAAAAATCGAAAGATCTGGGCTCATCTGGCGGCACCTAACGACTCGGAATCTGCAGTTCAGCAGGCAACGTGAATAGACTGTAGGAGGGCGTTTATTAGGACCATTACCATCAGGAATGGTGCACGTTTCCTCGTTCTCAGGCTGCCTGTCGCTAACGTACCCTGTTCAAGTCTCAAGGTCATCCACAACGCTCTCAGCTTGTTGCCGGACTATATCGGAGATCTGAGCTATTACTACCTCGTCAATCACTGTCACTGTCAGTGTTGGTGAGTGAGTTCCTTATTTCCGATGACATTTTGAATCGTTAAACATGCTAGGGCCTCAGTTCTCAATAAATGCACTCGGGTTATGCTACTGGGCTGCAGATCATGGTTGATACGATATTCGGCAATGAAATGTAGGCGCCAATCTGGGCTAATCTTCGTCTCGAACAAAAGTCCCCCGCCATTTAACTTCGACGGCTTTAACGTGTCGAATTTTTACGGCTGTCAGCCGACCACAGTACTAATCAGTACACGTCTAACACGGCAGTGAACGAAGCCTTTCCTACTTTATTCCCAATTCATCCAAACAACCCATTGTGGGTCCAAACGAGACGAAATGCTAAGCAGTTCCGACTTCCAGTCCTTCTGCATCCACCATTGTCCGTTCGACCTGTCCATCGCCGCGCAATAATGTCCCAGCAGAATCAACGCGCGAGGTCGACGCTGGGCGAGCAACGACATGAAGGCATCGGACGACAGCATTAGCCAGAGAAAGGCGGCATGCATATGGTACTCTCGATAGAAGGAAGCTGCCCACGACCTGCGCAAGAAGCATAACGAGTGCTGATATGCAGCAGAGACCGAGGTGTCCAGTACCTCGCTGATCTGAGGAGCGCCATCAACTGGCAGCGGAAGGGTTGTTAGGGACGGCGGGAAGCGTCGGGCTATGTCTTCAGATTCTCCCAGATCCAGAGGAGCAGTGATCCAGGGAATCAACCCGGCTACGCTCGAGAACTGAAGACCAGACAATCGGCTACGAAAGGCCGCCGCCGACGTTCGTAAGATGGTCAACCACGGAGTCGGGATATGAACAGAGGCTGAGGACGCAAAACCGTATATTGCGATAAACATCTGGGCGCTAAAGTGGGCGCCAGAATCCATCCCGCGATGACCGCCATTTACTTCTGCTGCACGAAGGGCGTCATTAAAGTAAGAGACCGCGGCTGTGGCATATTTCGTCGCCCAAGGATGGCTGGAGTTGAGCGTGTAAAGATGGAGAGCCGATACGGCGAGGAGGGAGTCAAGAAGGAGCTTGTTTTCTACCATGACGGCCAAACGTGGAATAATGAGTCGCCAGACATCAGAGGCGACGGGATCCTCACAAATGGTGAAGCATGTACTCGTCGTGTACTGGTGCATCAATTCGATGCCTTTAAGGTCAAGTGAGGTGGATGCGAAGATGGGGGGAAACGAGGAAGGACCAGCATGAATACGAGGATAGGCAAAGGAGTGTTGGTCTATTGGCGTTTCGCCCCAAAGACATTCGATCTCCCTGCGGGAGCAGTTCATGCAGATAGGTCGCGTCTCATCGCACTGTTAGGGAGTTTGATTAGTGAAACGGAATGGAAAAGGGAAGACGACAATTACCTTTACTTTACGACGTCTGCAGGTCTTGCACCCAGTTCTAGACTTCGTTCTGGCGGCCATGATAAGTCATTCCTCATCGCCTCTTCTTATTTATACTCCTCCCACCGCCGCATACAGCGTGATTGGGATACGTAGAACGCCAAGGATTCGAGGTTCTCCGAGTAATCTCACTTGGGACCATCATACTAAGGTTTGATATAATTGGCCAAGCTGGAGCTGTTGTCGGAATGAAGCTACTGGCGTTCCAGTAACATACAATCACGAGGGTCTACGCGCTGTGTTGGCATCATCCAGACGACAATGAAACGCAGTCTAGAAGCGCGGTAGAACGGACGCAGTGACGGTTCGCGCCAAGTTCGCGCTCCCCCTGCGCCTCGTCTCAACTAGGACGTCATCGAGGAGTGGTTTATAACGTATTGATATTCAGAAACTTTACAGGATGCGATAGGTCAGGAAAGTCCAGGGACACAGTTACGTAGCCTCATTGGCCTGGAGAGCGACAATCGCGCGCGCGCGCTTCGGGGAATCGCGGAATAGTATCGCACTTGAAGGGCACTGGACGGCTGTACACAGAAGCATCGGAACTAGCCCAAGAACTGAAGGTCGTGGACACGTACAGAACAAGGCCCTCATGAAGTAGACCTCAAGGATCTCACGCTTCCCACAGCATTCATTAAGGGCCCATAGAATACCTACATCATCGCATCATCATCACGTAGCAACACCCGAGAAGTGGGCGCTTACTGGCTATGTTGATGAAGAGCGAGTTCGTGACGACGTGTCTGAAATACAGACGCTACAAGCAGATAAGTAAATTACGCCACTTAGGCTTGCTTAGACACTAACCGTCGGCCAAAGCCCTTCAGACAGGTACGAGGTCAGTACTGCCTCGCATGGGATTACGACATTAGGACAGACATGTCCTGATGTGGGGATAGGTAAATGTAGTGAAGAGTCAGCTGATCTCAACCAACACTGTGTACCTTCTGTGGCGAATAGTTTAGCAGGTTTCCGATATTAATGCGCAAAGACTCCAATCAGCATCCTTGGTGTTGGTTAATGCAGTGGCGAGTTTGCCTTCGCTATCGATATGCCTGTCAGGGCCCTGTAAGAAGGCTCAATTTAAACACTGGGCGCCCCACGGGTGAACTCGATATACGTAAATCTCTGGGTCCATAGCAGGCGTGACCTCAGGTGACATTCCACCATACATTGGACGGTCTGATGTGGGAGGCCTAGTAGTAGGAACGTCTTTTAGAGAGTGGACAGGCCATTGACAGCAGAAACTTACCAACATGATCAATCGGTAGACACTCACCGAACCGTGGCAGCGATGTACGGTAGATGCTCTTTGTCGGGGAACGCGGGCATCCGAGAACGCCCAACCACAGCGTCAAGTTCTTCTTGGCATTTCTTTTTCACCTCGGGGTACTTGAGCATAGTGAGCATGAAGCACTCGAGTACCGCAGAAGTCTGAAACAGAACGTCAGTTACGGAAGGAACTTAGGAAGTGTTTCTACTGGACGTGGAGAGTTACCGTCGGCACTGGTAGACTGTGCGAGCTTTCAGGGGGGTTTGCACATAATATAGCGAAGCAAGACCGTAATCCCAAGCGAATCCAAGATTATCCCGAGACGCGGAAGTCAAAAAGTCCGCGCCATAGATGGCCGAGCATCAGTACACCGTGATGCGGACACGGCTGACCTGTAGGTGCTGTCAGATAAACATCCATGTAAACGCCACTGCTCGTACTTAAAGCCCACGACAAAATGATTTGGGAAATGGATGCCACCGTATTCATGTAATTCCTGAATTAATGCATTGTAGTTCAGTAAAGGGGATGGTATCGGGGACTTCGTGCAGAAGGAGCAATGAGACTGACTGTCAAGATGGCAAGAAAGCCGACAGGAAAGACGCAGAAGGAATAAACGTTCGAGTCTGACATAATACATACACACGCCAACGGACCGCAGCATCCGGTCTAGCTCAGCGAAATCGCAGTGTATCGAAACTGTATAAGGTAAGAATACTGAGATATATGCGCATCAATAGAGCCTTGATGACTCCCAATCAGTCCATCGCTGCCATCGATCGCCCAGAACGGAGGTTATCCGCGTCAACTCGAAATTCCAATCCTTTTGAGCCCACCAAGGTCCATTCAGCCTCTGCATCATCGCACAGTAATGTCCCAATAGAACCAGCGCGCGCGGTCGTCGCTCAAATAGGAGCTCCATGAATGAGTCCGACGACAGCATGAACCAAAGGAACGCTGCATGAAGGTGAAAGTCCGGATAAAGAGACGCCGCCAAGGATTTCTGCAGGAAACGAATGGCATGCTGATAGGTCGCGGAAACCGCGGCGTCGCGCACCTCGTGAATTTCTGGGATGCCATTAATGGGTAGAGGAAGTGTAGTAAGGGATTGGGTGAACGCGGTAAGAGGCAATCCTGCATCCTCGTCATGAGGGCCCGTGACCCATGGTATCAGGGCGGCCACGACTGTGTACTGCAGAGAGGCGGGAGGATTTTGAAAAGTCGGCGCCGTTCTACGAATAATACGCAGCCAATCGCTTGACACAGGCACGCTCGGAGAGGTCGCGAATCCGTAAATACCGATCAGCAATTGCGCGGTGAAAACAGTGCCGTCATCTGCACCACGTAGATGAGAGTCTGGGATGCTGCTGACTGCTTGATTGTAGTGGGAAACGGCAGCACAAGAATACTGTACGGCGAGGGGATGGGTGGGATTGAGGGTGAAGAGATGAAGTGCCGCTACAGCGAGTATCGCGTGGAGGAGGAAGGAATTGTCGGGCAGTATGGCGACGCGCGGAAGAGTCAGCTTCCACACGTCCAATGCCCCCCGGTCTTCGCAAAGCGTGTAGCAAGTGCTAGTTGTGTATTGATGGATCAGTTCTATGCCCTGTAGATCCAATTCCGTTGACGACATGATCATCGGGAAAGACTGCATGCTTGGTGAGATATTGGCGAATCTGGAGGGTGGCGCGGGCGGATCACCCCAGATACATTCTACTCCTCTCCTAAAGCAATTCCTGCATGTAGGGGATGTTTCATCGCACTGGGAAAGTTCACGTTGGTCATTTGTTGATACGATGGACTAAATGCTTACTTTGACCTTTCGTCGGCGGCAGGTTTTACATCCTGTACGTGATTTTGTGTGTGGACGAGGGGGTGCCATGGAGAACCTGTAAGAGTACTGACAAGAAGTCGAAACCGTCGACCATAAGTACCTCCACAGAAACGCAGCCAATAACCTAAAGGGTAAGTCACCGTGTCATGCTAATCAGTTGTGGTGAACTGAACAACTTATCAGACTGACTTGGCCTGCTTCAGCACTCCCGAGGAGACGAAAGGTGGAATAGGCGAGTTCACCTCGGCTACCTACTGGCAGGCAACTAAGAACGACGACGATTAACCTATAGAAGTCTTCTTTCGAGTGCTTCGTTTTGCCCTGTGAAGGAAAGAACAGATGTGAATCAGCAGCTGCGAGTCGGAGAGTGCTTTAGTCAAAGGCGTTCACACTTGCAGCGGGTAGACGGTATGATCTGATGGCAGGAGGCCGAAATAGGTCGGAACATAGAGTAGCATTCAGTCGAATAGCGCCACGAGTCATAGCAATAGGAAGCGGCTCAGCATCCAGGCAGACACGGGGGAAAAGGGCTCAAGTGTCTGGTAGAACGGCTCTGTAGCACGACGAATGCAAGCACGTCCTAAAATCATGGAGATAGACGAATAGATGAGCGTTAGTTTCCAACCAATCAGAAGCGAAATCTTTGACATAATCAATAGCGGCCCTGGGTGGCAAACTCAAGCGTCATCCTGAAAGGAACCATCACTCAATTCAAACACTACTGTGTGTTCGCGTCCGACGCGATCTGTCAATTGAGTAAAGTAGCAGGTGCGGGCCATGATGACGATCTAGGCGCCTAGCAATTCCCGTTAAAGTTCGAACCTTGGTTCAAATTTACACTCGGGCTCGATGGCTTGGCTTCAGTCTTGGGCACGATGCGTGCGTGTTACAGTATTGTAGCTCCATGTAGAGCTTGCCAAGCGTGTAGCTAAGTACAACGGCCCAAGGAATACTTGCATAATGGCCCCCAGGAGAACCCAGCACTACAGCAGACGACTCGGGATGTTGCACGAACTACCTGAGATCTTCGCCATAAGCCAGGAATCTTATGCTTCTCGGCGGCGAAGTTCTTGTGGCGATGCTTGCCAATGACTGTTGCGAGACGGTACAATTCCAAGGGGCACCGATTTCCTGGGCCAGGCGCTGTAGACGGGACGATCATGTGTGTGTCAACTTGCTATTGAACGCGTCGATTACCGGGTAGGGCTCTGGGATCTGGAAACCGGTATGTAGAATTTCCCAGGTATGCTCACGCCCAGCCTGTATCCGAGAAAAATGTCAAAACTACACTCTCCAATTGAACAATTTATCTCATACGTTCAAACTAAACTACATTACAAAAAATATGGAAATAGAGAGGAGCTTCACTCAAGGCTTCACTAGGATACTACCTGAACAAGTCACTTTCTAAATGACTGTAGCCCACTCTCGTCCAGGCCTTACGCTGATGTCACAATCGAACGGCAGCAGTTGGCTATCGCGGCAAGTCAGCATCCGGAATGAAACGCAGGCGCAGCATACCATAAGAATCCAGGACCCAACTCCATTCGAGGATTAACATCTCGCCCGAACTGATCTTTACACTTGCGAATGTCGAACACCGTCAAGATGTATACCACCGCAAGCCAAAATGTGTCCAGGGCCATGTCCTTCCCCGCGCACGACCTAGTTCGGAATGGCGTAAGACTGAAGTATCGATGAGGAGATAGCAATGGGACGGACCGTCTTCCATATCCGAAGACAATATGCGGGTCGGGGAGATTGTTGTTGCCTTTCAAGAACCTCTGTGGGTCGAACGCAGAAGGGTTTACGAATACCTTCTCATCATGTAGAATAGCCCTTCAAACGCGCGTGAGGACATACTTCCCATACAACGGGAAATGAATGTACCAGGTGTTAGGCATGATTGTGGCGCCCGCAGGGAGCCAGTAATCACGGTACTTTTCCCCTTTGATAGCGCGGTGCGGAACAGCCAAAGGCAGGACTGGGATCCATCTATAATACATAAGTAGAAGCACGTCAGCATAAGCATACCGAACGCAGACCAGACGAAGAAAGACAGACGTACCGTAGCACCTCCTTAATTACCGCCATCACCGTCGGCAGATTCGGACGATCTGAAAAGTCAGGAAGGCGGTTCTGTCCTATCACGGCGTTGATCTCGGCTTGGCATTGCTGCACTACTTCGGGGTGGGTGACCATCGCAAACATGAAGTTCGTTAGGGCGGCCGCGGTCTGTACACAGGATGAGAAACAGTTGTCAGGAATTTACGCCGAGGACTCACCGTATCGACGCCCGCGGCATACGCCACTGCTGCAGTGTTCTTAATGAGGGTCTCGCTGATACCCTCCCCGCCGTTCTGTTTATCCTCGAGACATGTAGATACGAAGGAGGGCTCGGCAGTTCCACTCATCTACATCTTCGTGAGTTTCGAATTCGGAATCAGTAGGAGGGTGAACATACGACTTTGTTCTTGGCAGCGTTGTATGGCACCTCGACCATCGCTTCGGAGAGTTGTCGCCATTCCTTGGCCTGTTTCTTGAACCCGGCGCCCGGCATCCATTCCGGAACGTGTTTGACTGGGGAGTATGATTAGGGATGCGAGGGTGTGGACCTGTGTGGAAAGGAGGCTCACGAATGGGGAAGGTATCTACGAGGAATCCAGGCGGGTTGGCTGCAGTCGAAGTGCTTTTGGTGGCTTTCTCGACGAGCTCGACGAAAGGGTCGTTCTCTGGTGCGACAGAGTGTCCATAACTGGGGTGGAGAGAGTATCAGGTGTCATGTTGTAATTGAATAAGGAACAACTAACGTTCGCTTCATGATAATGGTACCGGTGTAGCTGTGATGACGGTTAGTCGGATATCAAGATGCCTGGGATGGATACTCACTGGTTAAGATGAGCAAGGAAATCAGAAGGCGACTTGGCCATTCGTCGGAGGAGATGCTCGGCGGCGGGGACTTGAATGTCGCGCTGGAGAGATTGGTTCTGGAAGTGGGTCATGAAGACCTTGCGATGCTCACGCCACGAGTCACCGTAGCGCATCAAAGCGAAAGTCCATGTCCAGCCCATCCTTCGAAGAGGATCAGTACAATGAAGGAACGTCGAGATGTAAAGGACGTACAAATCTCTGATCATAGGCATATCGGGACGGTCAGAGAAGTTGGCGCTGCGCTTCTCGAGAACGTCGTTCACTGCTTTCATCGTGTTCAACACAATAATCTTAGAGCCGAAGACATCCACGGATATCACGTCGCCTGTTATGCCTGCATTAGTGCTTTCTACATATTTAACTGATAGATAGGACGCGCCATAAGTATGTGACCAGTCCCTAAACTGGGTCCACAGCGCCGGGACGTTCATCTGCAGGGCATTGCCCACAATAGGAAGACCCGGTGGTCCAGGAGGAAGTGGCATTGCGGAACGGGCGCGTTTCCAATAGAGCGCGCCAGCGAAAATAACAACAGTGAGGAGAATGGGGATGGTGAGTGCCATGGTAGTTCAGGGTAACAAAAAAGTATGCAACAGTCTGGCTTTTGTACCAGAGAAGCACAACCATACGTGGATTGACTTTGAGAAAACTCGCAGGCCAATCAACCCATTCGGGTGCGCAGACCATACCAAGGTGATGACTGGACGATGCAACATCTGTGATTCCCGAATGAATACTGTAAGTGTCCGGGGATATAGGATAGTGCGTGTGGTTTTGAGAGTGTAGAACAGAGAACAGAGTGGGCTGCCGAGGTTGGAGGTGATGGTAGAAGTTCAGAAAGATCTGATGCAAACTCGATCGAAGCGGCCGAGCAGCCGATGCCGATTAAATTTCAATTTCGCATCTCTTTTCATCCCCTGCTTGTTGCATGGTCTGTATCCTCTAGACAAGAAGATAAATGCAAGGCTTCACCTACAATCCATCCCTAGACTGCGCAGCACCGATTTACATCCTACGCCGCTACTTGTCTAGGCAATGATGACGTTCGGGTTCGCCTGATGGCAGATAACTTGTCCGATCTGAAGAAACCAAACGAGCGACCATATCGGATCCTCGCGTCTCTGTGATGAACGAGCTCCAAATGACACGGACGACCAGCCTTGACCGCATTGCTGCATCCTCACGATCGAGAACATCGTTGGCGGAATTGTACACGTTATTTTCAAAGGACTTCCTCTTGACCACGGTGTTCGAATACAGTCAAGTGGATCGTCCCAACAATTGTATTTGGGATCTGCGTCCGCGGAAGAAAAGCGTAGGTCGCGGTGATTACTTTTAAGGCCGAGTCGCCCTACTTTTCATGCCTGGCGGCTCCACCTGGCCAAGTTACCCAAGCATTTCCAAGCGCAACGAGTAGCCGTAGGCATTCAGGAAAAAGAGGGTACTGTTTCCCTACGAAGAAAGAAGGCGCAGGGAGCGACAGATCTCGCGACCGCGACGAATGCGACACCGACTCGGGCTAAGATCACGAGGGTAAGTCTTCAGTCTGCTCTGAGTCGGTGAATTAGTCGTTGATGCACTTTTCCCTCCCTACAGAGTCTGCCCGGGGTCCTGCGAGTACAACTTCTGTATACCAGGTTTGGTGGTCAATGCCCCAGAACTAAAGGTGCCATGTCTCATCGCCGCGGACTCTCATCGGCAGCCGTCCGAGCATTCATGCTTTTAGTCGGGGGCATGTTCCTAACCGGCGGGCAAGGCTTTTGGCCTTCCGATGTGAACAAAAACGTACTTCACAATAGAATCCAGCACGCGTCGCTCGTGCATCTAGAGGGTTTTTGAATCGATGCTGAGCTACAGCAACAACTACGGGGGAGTCACGATTCATGAAAGCATTTGTTTTGCTGATGCACATGATGTCGTTTAGCCATGCCATATGGATATATTTTTCATGAAGACACGGCCTCAAAGCAACTGTGAGATCGTCCTTTTGATAAAGCATCAGAGCACTGACTTGCTCATCAGTGTTTTACACTTTATTCAATGTTCACATCATGATCATGATGCTTCTATCGACCTAGTAGCCTCTCCATCATCTCCAACAACGCCTAACTTCGTCGCCATCATCTCGGTTCTTCATCCACTTTGGCAGACATCACGACTGCAGTAGCGCCCCAACGTCATCTCCGCTCTTGGTGGGGTGGCGTACTTCTGAATAGGATACGCCTTGGACTACTGAGACAGTGCCGTCGGCGTCGGATGTCGGGCCTGAGGCGCTATATAGAGGTGAGACTCAGTGATGTTTGTCCTCCTCTTTCCACGATGTCTTCTTCGGATGCCCGCAGACACCTCCGAGACTACTCAGCGACGACGCGCATGCTTTTCGTGCACCGCTCGCTAGCGACGTCAGGTCCGTCTGTCCTGCTCTAAACACCATGGCGAATCACGGATACATGTTAGTCTTCAATGCCTTCGCTCTCTTATCCGGAACTCAACCTTCCTTCGTCATATAGCCGCGCTCAGGCCGCGATATAACCATTCCCCAACTCATAACCGGCTTGCGCACATGTTACGGACTCTCAGCCGCACTCGCATTCCTGCTCTCCGTCGGCGGCATGCTCATAACCGGACACTTTTGGTCTTCCGATCTATACCACATCGGACGCCACAATAGAATCGAGCACGATGCGTCGCTCGTGCATCTGGACACGCCTCTTGGCGAACGGTACGGACCGATTGCTATACAAAAGGACTTGGTGGAAGCGTTAAAGGATGATGTGCGTGGCGAGGAGGGTAAGGTCGCGAACGATGACGACTTTGCACGGATGAGGATTAGGAGGGAGAAAGAGACAGGTCATGTGCCGCTACCAAGTGTAAGAGATGCGTTTGCAAGGGCGGAGGCCGCTTCGATTCTGGAGGTATTTGGGGAGATACGGCCGGGAGAGGAAGCAGAGAGAAATGTGGCTGTGGAAAGGTTGGTATCGTTTCTTGGGGAGGAGAGACTCCCGGATGGGTGGAAGCCGGATCACGTTAATACGCTGAGAGATACGTTGAAGAGGAGTGGGCAATTGAAGAAGGTTATGGATGCGATGAGGAAGGATTCTGAGCAGGTTGACTAGTTACTTGAACCTCCGACAGCTAGTATGGAATTTGTATGAACACGCATTAGCAAGCGAAACGAAGAGCAAGATGAAACTGTTTGAGCTTATCAGGCAGCCAAAGCGAATTAATCGCAGGACGAGTTGCACCCGCCGCCAAATGTTCATGCATGAGCATGGTATCAATAAGCGATATCACGCTAGTTTAGATTGGACATGAATAATTATTCGTGCAGATAAAAATTCGAAATGAGGAAATGAAAGCAATGGATCTATCAGCCTTCATAGATCCTTAACCTGCTCCTCCAACCACGTCCACACCTCCTCACCGAGCTTGTGATCCCGACTAAGCGGGCTTGGCTCACTCAAACGCGCCCATGGAATGAGATACTGGCGTATATCATAAGCACAATCCAGCGTATCTCAGCAGTACATACCTTGCCGCCGAAATCGACTCCCTCGGTGCTAGTCCCAGCATACAGCTGCGTCAACGCACCCATAGGGACGGGGTGTATAAAATACTTGATAATGTTCTCCTGCCACTTCGGGACGTGTTGTAGGAGATTAGTGCGCAAGTTACCCGGGTTGAGCGATGTCGAGATGATGCCTTTGTCTCTGTACCGATGGTCGATCTCATTTGCTAGGATCACATTTCCCTAGCGCAATCATCAACACCATGCATGACACCCTGACACGGACGAGATCGCTCACCAGTTTACTATTAAAGTACAGCTGCTGCGTCGTCAGCTTACGCCTTGCCGGACCGTCCTTCAACGTATTAAAGTCGATCGCCCCGAAGAGGTGCCCAGAGGTGGCGGTGTTTACAACGCGGACGTGCTTGTCGGGTGATTTCTCGGCGGTGGCGATGAGCGTGGGTATGAGCAGTTTTGTGAAGTACCAATGACCTGCAGGGCTATATGCTTAGCGACTTGGCGCGCTGTGCTATGGAACGGAGACGTACCGACAACGTGTGTGCCCCATTGCATGTCGTAGCCGTCTTTCGTGACCATCTCCACGGGACACCACATGAGTCCGCTTGGCAGGGGTCAGCTGTAGTTTCGCGCCGAAGAGACGAGGAGACTTACGCGTTGTTGAAGAGAATGTGTAGTTCGGATTCTTTCCTACAGAGCTCGCGTTAGAACGAAAGCAATTGGACATGGTATACACGAACGACAGAAACTCGGTGGCAGCCGCCTGTACGGATTTCAAGTCTTGTAGATCCAGCTTCAAGAAAATAGCTTCCTGCCCCGTAGATTCTTTGAGCTCTTTGATAGCGTCGGTAGCCTTCTCCCGGCTTCTGCAAGCAACGTAGACTTTAGCGTTGTGTTGTAAGAGAGCCTAATAACGATCGTCAGATAAGTGGTATGAAAGACGAAGAGCTACTAACCCGAACAGTCTCGAAACCAATGCCACTGTTGCCGCCAGTAACGATGACGACTTTTCCAGAGAGGTCCGGTATCTTGTCGGTGGACCACTTGGCCTTAGGCGGGTACGCCTGGTTGATCATAGAGAGCCAGTTTCCCATCTTCGTCGACGGGGTGGTGAGAGAAGGTATCAAGTAAAAGTCGGGAATGGAAGAGGTGCTAGAATTCCATGACGAGAATGAAGGAACATATAAGAGGATGCCTTAGGCTTGTGTGATATCCCCGCCCCGCCCCGAAACTGTCTCGCCTCCGTCAACAAATGATGCGAGTGAATGAGGAAATCTCGTAAAAGGCCGTGCGTGTGCCAAGGAGCCATATGGTATGCGGCCTTATATGCGCAGGCAAACTACTGCTGCGACTACAGTTCGGCGGGCGTAGGAGGCCTCTATGGCCTCGGATAAATACCAGGCATAGATGGTCATTGGCCAGGAAAATGCGAGGCGCCCTACAAACGACGAAGTGGACGTTTGAAGGAGTTTTTGTTAGCTCCGTTGGCCTGACAAAGCCGGCGGGAACATTTGCCGCGGAGATGAGTTTCCGCGGCATTTCTCGGGCATCGGCCAAGCATGCCAAGAACCGACACGGATAGCTCATCATAGATGCCCTTGAAAGGGTTAAAGCGTGTAAACCCGTCGTTCCTAGTGGACAGCACTACCTAGTACCGTGCCTGGATCATTGAATGACTTACTAAGTACTTACTTGTCCTTCCTTCCCCGATCATGGAGAAGAAGGTTTACGACCTCGGCATCCTGCTGCCATCATTTGCCTGAAGCTTCGCATGTCTGCTTCTGCTGCTGACTGAGCGGCGTATCCACCATGAAAACCGTCTTCATCACCGGCGCCAGCACAGGAATTGGCCTCGCCACCGCCAAACTATTCTACGCAAAAGGGTGGAATGTAGTCGCAACCATGCGCTCTCCCGAAAAGGACACCATCTTATCCGTTGACTCCTTCTCAGACCGCACGTCCTCCCCCTCGACCTCTCCAAGTTCGAAACCATCGAGCCAGCCCTCTTCAAGGGCGTCAAACGGTTTGGCCAGATCAACGTCTTGATTAACAACGCTGCCTATGGACTGTACGGCGTTTTTGAAGCGATCCCAAGGGAGAGCGTCAAAGCCCAATTCGATGTGAATGTCTTCGGTAAGTCCGTGCCTTTGCTCATTCCGGCTCGGACTAACGGTATGCAGGTACCATGGATGTTACGCGAGCCGTTCTGCCACACCTCCGCGCTAACAGCAATGGAGGTGGTGTTATCAATATCAGCTCCGGGTCCGGCTTCTTCGGGCTGCCTTTGATGACCATGTATTCCGCGAGTAAACACGCGCTGGAGGGTTTCACAGAGGCCTTGTCCTACGAACTAGCATCACAGAACATCTTCGTGAAGAGCGTCGTGCCACATGACGGCGTAGCTTCTACGAGCTTTGGAAATCGCTCACAGAGCGATGCGGTGCTTGGCGAAGGAGTCTATCCTCCCTCGTATGAAGAGTTTGTGCAGAACTGTTTGAAAAAGTTCTCGTCGATGGAAGGAGCTATAGAGATGTCATCCGAGGACGTGGCAGAGCTGATTTATGAGTCTGCGACTGACGGAAAGAAGCAGCTGAGGTATTTCATTGGGCCAGACCATCTCGGGACTATGAAGGCAAAATACGAGTCGTCGACTGACGAGCAGTACATGGAGTACATGCGCACGAAGGTCTTCGATGTGTAATCAGTTCTCTAGTCTATTAAATGTAAAAAAGTACATTTATGCGAATGCGCCGATATCCTCGTCCATCAACGCAATCATTTTGTCCTTATGTGCATGCCGCACCCTCAAGGAGACAACCACCGCACCCTCGTTAGTCTCCCATAACCCATCCGCCACACGCACCGGATTCGCAGGATGCACACGGAACATCCTCTCCACGAAACCTCGGAATAATACTGCGTCCTTCCTTTGTACCCGAAATTGCGCAACCCGTTCTCATCGAGCCTGCAGACACCGTTAGACACGTCACGCGAACGCGACGTAATACTCACCCAAGGAGTGAGTTCACGAGAACGATTCCAGGTGCTGGATACATGTAGAAGCGCGTGTCTTTGACGGCTTGTTGGTAGCGGTTACTGTTGAGCATGAGATATGTCTCGACAAAGTCGTTATCGCGCGCGCGGACAGTGTGTCTGCGAATGGACTGTGCAATGCTAGAGAGATCCGTCTTCCCCTGCAGATCGGCAAAAGTGATTACAGTGCAGTTCGCAGCGTTCTGGGGATGACGATACAGTGCATCTTCATCTGGGGTTCGTGTACGATACTGTGGCGGTTGTGAGATGAGATATTCATAGCGTTGTTTGATGAACAACTCACATTCATTAGATTCATCACGCAATGGATCGGCTCCTCAAGGCAGCGGTTGTGGAGTGTCGTGATATACGCCGACAACGCGTCTTGTCGTGTAACCTTCACGTCTGATGACACACCCTCCGTCGCCTTTTCGTGCAGCTTATCGATTTGCGTCCCAGTGAAGAACAAGTCCAATAACGATGTATCCTTCACTTCCGCACCGTACCGCTCAAGAACCTGCTCCAGCGGATACGATTTCGCAACATGTGGAGTAATCGTCCTGAACAATTCCTCGCCCTCCTCGCCCACAGGTGGATCCGGCCAAGCACGCTTATGAAACACCGGTAAAGGAGGAAGTGGGAGATCCTGGTATGCTTGAGAGAGCGTGTAGATGAAATGGTGCACGGTATTCCCATCGCCCAGGACATGGTTCCACGAGTTACCTATCACCGTCTCGCCGGTCTTTGTGAGGTACGTGAGCTTGAACGAGATGAGAGGCACGTCTTCGCCTTTGATGGCGCCTTCCAAGGGGACAAGGGAGACAAAGTCGACGGTGCTGCTTTGGATTACGTGCGGGCGGTGTTCGGCGGGGAATGGAGCGTCTAGGTCGGCGTTTTCGACTACTACAACGGGGACGGCGGAGCCTGTGAGGTCGATCTGTATGAAGGTGAGATATCACAGTCGAAGGAAGATGGTGGAAGCGCTGACCCACCAGCCGTCCCCAGTGCGTCTTAGTCGTCCCGCAGCATGAGGAAAACGTGAAAGTGTGATAGCGAGGGCTTTGGAGAATTTGTCGACATCTGTGGGACCGGGAACGACGTGACAGGAGTTCAACTAGAACCACACAATTGTTAATGTATCGCAAATCCACGTTGTTCACATACCACGAACTGTAGAACCAAATCATTCCCATCAACGAGGGGTAACGTCTCATGGCCAACAAGCGTCACAGGTGGTTCTGGATTCACGAGAAATTCTGGCATGTTGACGCGGAAAGAATCCAACACGATGTCGGCGGTAGTAGTGTCCTGGGCGGACCTCGAGAGGTACATAAATACTTGACATTGTTACGCTAACACGGCTGCCGCCTCGGAGCCGCCCGTGTGCTTGGGTGGAACTCGATCAGCGGGTTCGCGACTGAACGCGAATCAATGGTGATAAATATGCACTGCGCCCGAACGCCCACAATCGGCTTCGTCGCAACTTCTTGATGAGGACCCTGGTGTCTAGTGTCTCGTCTTGGTGATGTGGCGCCTTGGGTATTTTGTGGAATGCACTTACCATGGTATGGTCAGCGGGGGAGGCGTGATTGGCGATTGTAGACGTACAGCATATCCCCGTAAGTCATAGGCATCCATAACGAACGGCCTATGAGTGTCGACGAAGCGATGTAAAGCAGAGCAGCTTCTGTCGACAGAAATCAATTTCTGATGTGATGCGCGGCAGGTTGGCATCCGCATTGTAAATGGGAGCGTCAAGCGAGTTCCGCCATCCTTGGACCAAGACCGCTTCTTGAGGAGACGGGGCTGAGTTGGGAGACAGGAGTAGACGCAGGCGACAGAAGGTATTGTATTGCTCTGGAGAGAGTAGAATCCGCTCTTGTCCACTACGTGCACCGCTGGCATTATCTGATAGATTTCTTGTCAACATTTCTCAGGGTTGAAAACAGTAACTCACTGTATAAGCCATATTCTGGTAATGTGGTGCTTCACAAAGTATGTGTTGTTGCTATATGATGGTCGGAAGGAGAAACGGAGTTTCGGCAGGACGCGACGAGTCACAGCACCTGACTTTTTAGTCACACAAAAGTTCTACAACCTCTCTTCACGATCAATATGAACCTCGACGAGCGGCTATCTTCACGACCTCCTTCAGGCCGAGGCGCCCGTACAATGGTGCTTTATTTGGGTCCCTCTCCCGAATAAGGAGGCCCAAATTATGTAT
Organism: Hymenopellis radicata; assembly: GCA_015501595.1. Taxonomy (NCBI): domain Eukaryota; kingdom Fungi; phylum Basidiomycota; class Agaricomycetes; order Agaricales; family Physalacriaceae; genus Hymenopellis; species Hymenopellis radicata. The sequence continues at coordinate 65,837 of JADNRX010000162.1, forward strand.
CATTGTAAGTAAGTATCTCCTCAGTCAAATGGCCTACTTTTTCTGCATTTCGTAAACCTACAGGGCGCTTCCTCCAATCTATGGCCCATGTATACATCAGCCGTTGCATGCTTAAATTATCCTAGGCTGTTTTACATAGGCCACTGGTCTGATACTCTATTGCAGTGATGTTTCTCCTGCTCCTGCTCCCTCAGAAACCGAATTCCTCACTCTATCGAAGACGGATGCCAGCTCGACAAGCAACATTTTCTAGGCGCTTAAGTGTAAGAATTGTATCGGTCTCAACTTTGATTCGTATTGAAAGAAACGTTGAATTCATAAACGACAGACATTCAAATCGAGTGAAGAGAAACCGAAAAGTCCATGGGTATTTAAATACTTGAAGAGTGGAAAAACACGACCATCCTTCAGATCTCTCTTCTTCGACGAGCTGGAGTCGTGGCAGTTCCACCACAACCAGTCGGTACCGCGGCATCGTTAGCGTCCCAGGCATTAGGATAAGCACATCCCGGAATGGTCGTTGGCGCAAGCCCAGTATCCTGCGCGTCAAACCACCCACTGACTGGTGTACCACCGCCAGTCGCTGAAGGGCCGGTAATGTAGTAACCGTCCCAGTAGATGTATATTGCGGAAGTTGAGCGGCAGGGACATTGGCACCGTTGAGCTCTGCGGGAGGGTAAGGAGTACCAGCAGCCGCGGCGGTGATAGTACCAGCGCCAGGACCTCCAGTCATCCAAGGCTGGTAATTGCCGTCAAACTCGGCTTGGGCACCACACTTGCCCGCGGCCTGGCGAGGGTCTTTGAGAATCCATCCACCCTCCAGTCCGAGCTGGTAAGACCAAAGAGGAGCCTGCACGATACCAGCGGTGGAATTGCCGATCTTCCATGTCCAGAAGAAGTAGTCCTTGTACGCGTCCATCTGCGCCTGCATGTAAGCCCCGACACCGGCCTTGGTCGAAGCGTCCCAACCAGACGAGTCCTCCCATGCCCCGCAGTCTCCTCCGTACGTATGGGTACCGTTGACGCCATTGAGGAAGAGCCCACAGTCGTTGTATCCATTGCTCCATTCGCCAGCGTAGTTGAACCCGAAAGTCCCAGACACCCGGACGTAATCCGGACCCCATCCGCAACCCATCCCGACCCAGACGCCTCCAGCATCAGCGCCAGTTCCCGTAGCAATGGGATCCGCGAAGGTAGATCCGGAGAAAGCAGTGTACGGATGCCTGTCGAGGACAATGCGATCGCTGCCGGCGAGGAATCCGTCCCACTCCATCGAGGGGTCGAAACCATCGTGAAGCGAGATGTAGAATCCCTTGCCTGCTCCAACCCCAGTAATGCCCCGAATCATGTCATGAGCCTCGCGGTAGAATGCGGTGAGGGCGGTACGGCCAATCGAGCCCATGACAGCCTCGTTCACGATGCCAAACATCTGAACGACGTCCTGATATTCGGGTTGAGAGACGAATTCGGTGAGGATACGGATGTAGTTGAGGGCACGTTGGGCGTTGGCAATGCCCATAACACCGTGCAGGAAGTTAACGTCGCCGCGCTTGCCGGAATGGTTATAACCTTTTTAAACAATCAGCATGGAACATAAGTCTACCAGGTTTCTAGACGGACGTACCGTTCTGGGATCCTGGGATGGTGTGAAGGTCGAGGTTGACGCGAAGGCCATACTTCCTTGCCCACGCAAACGACTGAAGGATGTATCTAAAAGAAGCGATCAGTCAACGATTGACGGAGTGAATGAAGCAGAACGCACTTCCAGCAGACTTTGTCCAAGAATGGCTCTCCCTCCCATTTATCGATGGCCCAGAAAGGTATAGGAATGCGAACCCAGTTAAGTCCAGCCCCGGCAATTTCGGCAAAGTCCTTCTCGGTCTACAGGAAAGTAGCTCAGCGATATGTCGAATCAGAGACAAGAAATACGCACGATGAACGTCTTATAGTGTTCCTCCAGTTGATCAAGACCGCCGCCCGCAGTATCCGCCGCCATGGCCTCACTAAGAGTCCACTCGTCGATCGCCGTCGGATACTTTTGGTACAGTGCGGGGCTAATGAACGGCTCGAGTACGAACCAGCCGCCCAGGTTGACGCTGAAACACGAGTGAGTAAGACCGAGATTGAACACGAGAAACAGAGCGGAGCGTACCCGAAAATGCGGTCCTTTCCATATGTCCAAGATTCATTGAGCGCTGGGGTCCAACTGTTCGGTTTAGCACCATTGGCGAAGGGATCCGAGGGATCAGAAACCCAGAAGCCTCCGAATTGATTGCTGTAGGTAAAACGTAGATCCATCCTCCAAGGTCACCAGCGAACCGTCTCCGCCAGTGATAGCGCCCGTCGCGGAAGGAACTGTCCCATCTCCAGTATTCCCATTGTCGCCATGGGTACCGTTTCCTGCGTTTGAGTCCGAAGAAGTCGAGTGGTTGTTGTTCTTCTTGATCACCGTGAAGTAAACTGGGAGGATGACTGCGAGAACAACGATAATGAGGACCGCGAGGCCCACGAGCAGCCAGAACCAAAGACCGCGTTTCTTCTTCGCTGGAGCGGCGGGCTGCGCAGCGTACTTCGTCGTTCCCTTCTTTGGAAGGGCTGTGGTGGAATTCGACGGTGACGTTGTCTGAGAGTTGTCGGTAGCATCTTGGAAATAAGAAGCTCGAGGTGGATCGAGGTCGGCATCCGCAGACTGCGACACGGTCGTGTAATGGGCATGGCGGCAGACAGATGGAGGGGAGAGAGAAGGAGAGGAAACCCGACTATATGAGTCGTTGTTCAGAGCGCCCGTATAAGTGCGGTGCCAAAATAGACATCTCAGATGTGTCTTGAAGATCTGCAAGCGGTGTTCGCATCGCCTGCACCGAGTTTGTGCGAGAACAAAATCAGCGTACACGCCCGAGACATGGTCGTGCGCCAAGGCAGGCTTATAGGAGTGATCGAGCCTAGAAAACTTTCTTTCAAGCTAGTATGCTTTCCAGCACAGGAAGACCTTGAAATCACCTATTCACGGGGAAATACATCCAGTTGCTGTAAAAAATTGACAGGAAAAGGCGGAGACGCTGCAAATCATTAGTGAATGAAAAATGGAAGACCTTGACAAGTGTGTTTCTTGTCTTGGGGAAGTTGCACAAATGTCTCAGCACAGTGCTCGAGCCAAGTTGGAAGAAATAAATCGGTCAACATGAGAGAGACATGCCTGCGGACGAAAGGACTTCGATTACGGACCGCCATGAGTGTGGAAGACAAGTTGCAAAACAAATGGTGACGTAATTAATATAGCAGGTCGTTACAAACTTAATACAGCACTAGCAAGGTACAGCTACAGTAGACCGAATACACGTTGTCGAATGTTCAGTAGTGATAACACGACTCGGCGGTCTCAAAAAGGTGCGAAAGAGACAAACAGTTATGAGGTTGTAGATCCCTATCCGTAACGGTGATCCCCACGACAAACTTCCCCGGCGACGCCTTCACCATCTCTATCACCCGCTCAGGCGGGTAATATCTCATATCCCGCCCTCTAACAAACTCATCGACACTCATCACCTTGAGCGTGGGATGCGGCAAGACCGTAAAGTCAACGTGAACGAGGACGAGGTACTCCGGCAACGAAGGGTGAAGGCTGCGATAGGCGGTCAGCATGGCCCTCAGCTTGTTGGGGTTATTGTATATCTCCTGTTGGGCGAGGCAGATAAACCATTCGTCTTCCATGGGTGACATCAGCCTTGGATTCCCAGCCGCCCATTGACGCTGCAGCTCCAAGCATTGTTTCCGGTGTCCTCCTCGCCAGCCGGCTTTGGCACATTCGTGGGAGCAAAAATACGCGCTGCGCAGGAGCTTTTGAGCACTGCATAAATGGTTAACAAGGTAAATAGAATGTACAGAGAGTTAAGACGACGTACACCGGGATTTGCACAAGCCTGGCTCTTCGCGATCCTATAAACTGGCCGGAACGCCGAGTATCTCTCCGTCGTTTCCTGTAATCGAAGCCACGCATCGAGTAAGGGACCACGAAGCGTTTGGACCTCCTCCATGGACGACACCTTCCTGACCGACCTCATCGCTCGCCGTAACACATTCCGGTACACGCTCATCAACGTGACGATATCCAGAATTGCAACTAGAACCGATTCTACGGTCCCAGCGGTGGTCGCGAAGGTCGACTGCTGGCCAATGTAAACCTGCGCCTTAATGACGATCTGGATAAGATGTCGATCCAGCGCCTCGCACACCCACGTGAACCCCCAGCGCAGATTTTTCTTCAGATAAAGAGCACAGAGATCGGCCGCCCGTGTCTGCTCGGGCCTCGGTTGGTGCTCGTACTGCTGCTTGACAAGTCGCCCCATCACGTACGTCACCCACGAGACAGACTTCCGCGCCCAAAAATGCGAGCTTCAGCTCCGGTTCGTTCCCGGAGCAAAGTAGCATGACCTCCAGTCGCGCGATGAGGTTCCCTATGTGCGGCACATCAGGCTCCTCTGAGAGCTCAATCATGCGCTGCACGGTATTTGGAGCCAAACCTGGCGGAGGGTTTTGGTGAAGCGCTTGGTATACCTCGGAAGACCAAACCGAGCTGAGGGAGTCGGCATGGTACATGACGAGGCGTATGGTGTGTGATGTAGAGCATAAGATTTCCGAATCGGATGTCACGGAAGCGGCAAGGAGGTAGATCCTCGCTATAGACCCCACGAAGTCGGGGATATTGGACATTTCAACGACGAGGGCGGGAACCGAAGCGAAATGACGCGTAAGTGTCGTCGCTTTGAGGAGCTCCTCGTTTTCATCGATAGGAATCGTAAGATCGAGGGGGTAGTGATGAAAGAAATGCATGAGCCACGGGCTGTTGCTGTCAAAGTTCTTCTTGAGAGCTGAGGGAGAAAGCGGTGTGAGTTGGTTCACGAAGGCGTAGCAGAGCGCATGGAACTGTGCCAGCGCCGTGCTTATAAGCACTGGATCTGGATCATTGGGGACGCCGTTCTGAAGCTTCTGCATATAAGGGAGGAGACGAGCTAGTCTCGGATGACTGTCCATGGATATTTTGGCAAGTTCCTCAATCGCGGGCATGTGTCCCTCCCTCGCAGCCCTCTTGAGCGCAGTCAAATCCTTTGTGTTGTTAGTGCAACGGTTGGACAGCGAATGCAGAAACTTTACCCGACTACGAACAGTATTCGGCATGATTGATGTAATATAGCGACGGGAGGCGAAGGAGGGAGGGACGAAGGATTGACGAAGGTAATATATACAAGATGGTGGTCAAAGCGCAAGTTACAAGGGATGCCGCTTTGATCAGGGTCGATCGATTGCCGCTTTCGGACTGTTCCGTTCAAGGACCACGACTTTGGGATGACAGACTGCAAATCAGGCGCCTCAGGCCTCAGGCCTCAGGAATGGCTCCTGCCAGTGCCAGGGAAAACGATTTCTCATTCGATGTGACCAAACAAAAAACAAAAAAGGGATACTTTACTCAGGCTATGAGACGACCCAGTCTCGAACTGAGGACCTTCTGTGTGTAAGACAGATGCGATAACCAACTACGCCATCGTCCCATGCAGTAGTTATACATGTCACTTGCCACCACAGAAAATGAATTTACACAGAACGTACAGCACAAGACGCGTTATCGAGCCAAGAACAGTGTATCTCTCTTCAAGTAGAGTTATTACACACAGATCCGAGTCGGTCTCGTCGCATGAGGAAACATGAGTTGGAGGTAATAAAAATAACCAACAGACAAACCTTTACTTTAAAGTTTACACCGTCTGCAGGTCTTACAAACATTCTGGATCAGCGGGCAGTCAGGTGTGAGGTACGACGCCATGGGGGCAGCAGATTCCTGATTTATTCCAGCACTGGCAGTACTTAGATTCTATGCAGCCCGGGAGCGAGTTTGACAGAAAAAGTGCATAACAGACTTGGGCGCCAACAGATTATATCGGCGAGAGCCGCGCCGATGTCAAGAGAGGTCTGAACTGCGAGCCCTGACTCGTGCAGGTTATATCGTCGCTGGTATCCGAAAAGTAGTGGACTTGAAGCTGCCCAAATGGTGGTATTCCGAACGGAGTCGACCGGAAAACTTACGAACTTGAGTGGTACATCGTGCATGGTGATCTCGCCCGTAGAAGCCCGTAGAGTGTGGTGACCCATGGTGACCGGAAAGGATATCAGCGTCTGATCATGATCGGATTCGTTGAGAGGAAAGACGCGTGTTCCCCTTTAGGCTCGAGTCACGTGTGACGACAGACTCTTTAAAGACCACATTTCGACAACTGTATAGCAGCAAACTGGAGGTCACGGCGTGGAGATCATCGTTTCCCGCGAAGTTTAGCGGGACTGAGAAGAGCGCACCCCGTTTCGGAGGTGTGCTGATTCCAGTGTTTCAGAGACGTTGTTGGGGCCAAGCTTGCGATACAAGTAAATGGATCTACCCTATGAATGTATTTACTTATTCAGTCGTGTGAAGGCTCGGTGGATCAATGTGTATGGGACAAGTATTTAGAACCGTTGTCTCTTTACATCTCCAGATTCTCGTTCAGAATTCGAAGCCAAGGGGGGAACGTATCCTTGGATGCCCTGATCCGTGATGTGAGGGCTTTCTTCACGTCCCCACACTACGACCCCACCAGATGACGAACCTTTCTCATCGAGCTGGCATCCTCACTGATCCTCAGGATCACTGGCGCCGTCATACGAGTAAGCCTTGCGACAATCGGCTATTCGTTTTCTGATTGTGCTAAGCGATAGATCCTCCTTGAACTAGCCCGGCTTTATCTTGTTCATTTCCGGGAGTACGTATACACGCCTCATTGCTATTGACGTTTCTGTACTAATTCGGAGCATCGTTTTCTAAAATGGACTGCACCAACGCGAGTACTTCGGGTTCGGTCCGAAGGGCTTAGGGTATGAAGTATCAGAAGGCCTTCCCGAGTAGTTCGGGTGTATATACCCGCGTCTCACTCGACGTGCTCGCAAGTGTGGGGCAGGGCCGACCAGGACCGATGCAATGGCCGCCAAAAGCGCTGATTTACGCCCGAGTTTGTCGGATCTCGTCCGAAAGGCAGCATGGGGAATTACTGTGCGGACCAAAAGCAGGCGCGTCAAGCAGGACGGATGCATCGATCACCTCCTAGGCCCGCTTACCGGTACTTGTAAGACCTGATACGTGATGAGTGATCGGGTCTAATTAGTACCGTTAGACCGTTTGTACACTTCACGCAATATAATCGGAAATTCGAGGCAAACTTGAGAGTGCAGTAAGTCGGTACCAGGCAGTGGTAAGGCGGGAGATGCCTCGGGGCTACTGGATGATCGCTGTACATATGTGGGATGTTCGGGCGTCGTCCGCCTCCAGCTCCCGCCGGATAGGTTAAGGACACCCTCCTCGCTGAACTTGGGGTTGGTCGTCGGTGTCAACAGCATGGAGAATATGGCACGTTAGGCTTCATGGTCCTGTGACCGTGTCGGGTTCGTCTGATGACTCCCAGACATCGTCCCGGCGTCCCGCCTATCTTTTCGCCGCCCGCTCAGCGCTCACTGTTGGCGGCACACCCTTGCATGAGAAATGGGTTTCTCAAATACATGTTAATCTTGCCAAGGCTATGAGCTATGCTTGTTGTAGTCGCAAGGCTATGTCCACTCTCCTGACCGCCGCCTCCGGCATTTGCCGCTACAGATTCTTGAGCAACGAACACGGCTCTGGAGCATGTTCTTCATCGTCTGACAGTCACAAACATCAATAGATGGATGAAATATAACACCAAGATCTGAAATATTTTGAGACTAGGGAACTGCAGGCAAGACAAGGTGTCTGGATGACTCAAAATGACGAGATGAGCCTTGAAAGCCCGACCTTCACGTAGATGACTTGGATTCTGAAGAAAGGTCAGAGTTCCTTGTTTAATATGACAAAGAGTCATCTAAGTTGATATTACCATTGCCATTTGGGTAAGAAGATACCGGCACCTTCTTCACTCAGTGATTCAAATGTTGGGAAACGCACTGAAAGCAGTTTGGGCTTCCAGAGACTCGTATACATTGTATCCTTATATTGTAGATATTTGTCCTTACTGCAAGATTGAAACACTTCCAGAGATCAACCTGCACTACTTCATAGTGCTCTAACTTGCTGGTGGTACGCTGAACGTCGTCTTGAACGGTGAGCGGAGGTGCGGTCCGATCATCCGTAGTTCGGAAACTGGCTACAGATCTGATCAGTTCGAGCAAAATTGACAGGTATACCCTCTTGATCTACAACCCTCACGGTGGTTACTCCTCAAGCGCTCAACGACCATGACTCCCATGCAAATGCCTGAGGCTGAACTGGTCAGATGAACTCTCTGTAGCGACGCCGGCAAGAATACCGGTGACAGTGAGGGCATTGATAAGGGAGCCGCACTTTAGCATAGAGAAGGACTTCTGCGCGGCGGCGGCGACAGACTGCGCCTTCATGATCCTCCCGACATGTCCACCTCAGTGGGAGAACTGCAGATCATACCCGGCAACGATTGGCCAGCCCCGCTGCATACTTACTGTACCGTCGACTCGAACCGCACCTCCTTCTTTCCATTCTAGATAAATCTCAATAGTCAGCATATGTACTATCTGGAATGATATTCTATGATTTTTATTCTATTTTATTGAATTTATTGAGGGCAGTATCGAATGGACAGAGTTGAGGGCGGGGGCGGGAGGCGGCATGTGTCCCAACTCATGATTGATGGCGGCACGAGGATCGTCCAGTAGCCCCGAGGCATCTCCCGCCTTACCACTGCCTGCTACCGACTTACTGCACTCTCAAGTTTGCCTCGAATTTGCGATTATATTGCGTGAAGCGTACAAACGGTCTAACGGTACTAATTAGACCCGATCACTCATCACGTATCAGGTCTTACAAGTACTGGTAAGCGGGCCTAGGAGGTGGCATCGATGAGAAGACCGATAATCCTCATCCTAATGAATAACAGAATGCAGGGAGGTCGTCATGGGCCGGGTCATCCTTCGCCGCCATGTGATTTCCCCTACATCTTGGACCGGCAAAGTTGGAACGAAGATTACACAGAACCGAATGTGATAGCAGTGTTGAGACGAATACAAGTACATGTCATGACGAAGGAGTGCGTGGTAGTGGTAGAGTACAAAAGGTGAATCCAACGGATTTGCGGGATGGGGAAGAGATACAACAAACAACAACTTTAGCAGGCTAAGCTGTAAGAGGCATAGGGTGGAGGATGGGCGCGCGTGATAGTTTACAGTCCCAACTTCTGGACCAGCACGCTGCAGAGATGTTATTATTAGGCATGAGGAAAACATGTAAAAACGCACCTGTCCCGTAGGAGGCCTCCTAGGCTGCTGTATCGTAGCACGGCATAGGTGGATGCTGCCGCGGCAAGGGATAGCGCCCCTAAGGCGGAGATGACGCCGGCGGGTGATAGTGCCTCGGCAGCAGCCGGGGAGTCACCTTTCGACCAGACCTCGGAGGATGTGAGCTGGGGGTGCTCGTAGATGTCGATGGCTGCGCGCATCATGGCAGGCGAGTCGAGAGAGAGTGGATAGGGTTAAGTAAGAGATGGATGACAGATGTCAGAGAATGGTCGGAGGTGATAGTGATGATGATGGTGATCGTCCCTTCCGTGCTTTATATCGACGCTCAGCCGCGGAGAGTCCTAATTGTTGTTGGGAACGTTATTGTTCGTGGGTCGTGGCGTTCATGGACAATGGTACTGAGACAACCCTTTATACTCGCTTTGTTCCCGTTTTATATTGCCATCGATTCGTGATGTCCCTGGAGAGGCGCTTGCCGTGGTCCCGAGACCGCCCTTGTGATACCCTGATCCGTCCCTCTCACAACGAGGTTTATCCTCGTGTCACTGTTTGATACGCCTCTCAATTGACGACAGAAGATCGTCGCTTTCGCCTTGCTTGGTCTGCGCTCAACAATAGGATCCGAGTCTCTCTTGGTCTACACTCTCGCATTCCTCTCTTTGATTGGAGCGATGCTCGCTTTCCCCACTCGGGAATTTTACTGCGTATTCTGCCGCCCGTCTACTTTCGACGTAAACCCTCCATGCGTTTCCTCTACCCTATCAAACACGTTCTTCCAAACACGAGGCTTTCATGACCGCGTTGTGGATCCATATCCCGACATGTTTGAAGCCCTTCATTATACTTTCGGGTCTTATCCTCCGCTAATCCCGACACTCTAGGACGTCCGCTAAACGCGGTACCGCTGTCCATCACGAAATGGAGAGGTCGGCCTGCTATCTACCTGACAGATTCCGGTTGACGTTTCACGGTAGTAGACTAATCATGTTTCCCGTCCACTCTCCATCATCTAGCAGATTAGCGCCAGAGGGCGACGTATACGGGCATCGGTGAAACCTGCTTTGTCTCCCGCCCCAACCCACCCTCCGGCGGTATACACTACTCGCCGACATTCATCCGAATCCGAAGACGTCCTCCACAAGCAATGGGGCGTGGGGTTCAGCGGATCCCAAAGGCATAGGTATGTCCCCTGTTCAATAAAGTCGTAGCTTCATACCTAATGAGTTCTAAGTTCGAGGGAATTAGCAGGCCACACCCGTAGACGCGAATGTAGTCGGCGATGACGAGATCATTAAAAAAATTTGCCGTCCTCCGTCGGGCTAATGTTTTCGTTGCTAGCTTTGATTAGATGGGCGGGGAATGCAATGAAATTCTCTGAATATGAGATGAGCGAGATGACACTGCAACTAAACATCAGTACTCGCCCAAGAACCACGACGGTCTGATCAAACAATAGTCGAGACGAAGCGTGAGGAGGTATTCGTGCACCTTACCAGTCACCTGTGAAGATGGCAGAGATCCAGTAAGACGAAGCAGATAGACACTGACGACGGTGGTGGTGAAAGGAGTTTCGAAGGTGGCAGAGTTCAAGTAACCAGTCGAATTTGCACCATTTTGTCGTCGGTTCGTTGACTAGATACATGCTATCGAATCTCCTACGGACAATTTCACGTACTACAAACAGGTCGTTAGATGAAGCGGAAACCGCTCAAGGCAGAAATGGAAATATCTAATCCGGCGCGCTTCATCACTACCAAACGCGCCCAGTTCTCGCCACTCAGCGTCACTTCATCCTCCGGATGTAGAGCCTCAAACTCAATGTTAACCCTCTTCAATCCATGTCCATCTACGGAGTAACGCGATTCGAGCATATCCACGAAGCCCACGTCTATAAACCGAAGCTGCTCTGGATTAGACCCGTCGAAGTATCTCAACGACTCCAGCTTTGGGACAAGGATGCTATCTCTGCGGGACATCGCCTCCACTAGCCCCGTCATACACGACTCATCATCCGATATCTCAACGGTGAATTCAAAAGAGAGGTGTTGTAAATTGGGCGTCGATAGAAGAAGTTCCTCAATGACAACCTCGCCATCACAAATATCACAATCGACGAGGAACAATCGTGTGAGATCGCAGGCGGATTGTTGGACCAGTCGCTCGATCTGGGCGAGAACGTCTAGGGGCGCCGCAAACAAGTCAAAAGTGGGGTGAAGGATGACAAGTTCAGACAGCGCTGGCAAATTGAGGATGTCCAGCAATCCGGCGTCGGAGGTCGTAAGGGAGGTTAAAGAGGAGTGTGTAACTCGTGGGGGAGGATTCCAGGTCTCCAGGATCTCCCAGTGGTCGGGAGACGTAGTAAAGGATCGCAAATTTGGGCACGACCGCATAATTTCAAGAGCTCTCGATGGTGATTCAGACGCATCGTACGAAGTTCCGTCGCTACAATCGCGTAGAGCGCCACAGGGAAGTGAAATATTGCTAAACGGAATCCCTTTCAAGTCTAATTTCGCGAGGGAGAAGCAGTGAGAAAAACCGGCAATATGTACGTCCGCGGGCCTGGGGGTATTGGAACTAACATTGATTGTAAGCTCCCGTACGCGCGGGGCAGGTGGGGAGATTGTCGACAACAATGGAACGACAGCCAATGGAAGGCAACGGAAGGCAGCAGACTGCCATCTGGGAAACACCCCAAGCAGAGCCTTAACGATTCGTGAGGTCACGACAACATGCTGTTCCGACCCCATGAGGTCGAAGGAGACGTCTTTCAAGGGGCCTAATCTCGCAAGGACGAAGTTAAGCAGAGATAGAGGATCCCGGAGTTTCGCGCCGCTTTTGACCTCGAGTTTGAGGGTGTGTTTCCAAAGGTCTGTATACGAATGTGCGATCGAGCGCCACTTGTGAGAGATGTGGCCAAGTTTAAACGGCCCGGCGTTTCTGTCATCTCCAAAGACATTGTTATAGGTGTCCTGCTTGGCATAGAAGCCGAAAATTTCTTGGAGGATTTCTCCGGGCATGCGACGCATGAGGGAAAGGGCGGGTTTGGGGAGGTCGTGCAGCATCTGTATCGCAGCCCTGCGCTCAGACAGCTGCTCGAGCTGGAGTCGCACGCGCTCGACAGCAGCATCAACTTCGCGCAGTGGCGAGAGGAAGGAACTCTGCCATTGGCGGAGCAGAATCTCCTCCTGGGCGGAAGGTGTCTCGTTAGTGGCGTTGAGACGTAGGATGGTGGGAAGCATGTCGGATTGCTGTTGGGACATGATGTAAGGATGACATAGGGCCGACACGTCGACGGATGGCGAAGTCATGACTGAAATCTGACTAAACATGGTCACCAAGACGCGATGAAGGCCAAGAGAATGCTCACTTGGAAAGGAAGAGAGTGCTTCTATGTTTTCTCGACGCGTCCGTGCGACCGTGGTGGAGGGTGAGAAGAAAGAGCGGATCTTCAGCGCTGTACCTAAAAGGGTGGTACAAAGAAACACGACACGTCACAATCCATGACTGTGACCAGGGACGAGGATAGTCACGCTCTCGCTCATCATCTGGAGTTTAACGTCTTGCACGACCACTATTGGGACGAGGACGACGCACTAAATAAGGCGAGATTTGTCAAGCACAGGTACACGGGATACCATGGTCATACGCTTGTTGCACATCTGGGGCATGTAGATGCCGTTCAACCCTTTCACGTGGATGAGACGGACAAAGAGGTATTGTTAGCGTTGAATGATAACGGTCTCGAGGGTGTCTCGATGTCTCAACTACTTATAGCTTCTATGACTTGATTACTTCCGTGTAGATCATTCGTTGGTGTGGTATTCGTCAAACATATATACTCAAGCGCATACAAACCTGTGAAACGGTTATACCTCCATGATCTCTTTCAACCAGGTCAACCAATTAGAACGGTAGTCATACAATCCACGCAGATTTCTGGTCCCCGAGATATCCAACGCGACAAACTTCACGTTCTTCGAAAAGGGAATGTCCTGCGAAATGACTAATGTGCGTATGACTTTCGGTATGTGAAGCCTCTGGAGGAGGGCGTCGCCAAACAGATGACAATGAAGCAAGGGACGAATGTCCGCGAGCGACATCACGTTGGCGTCTCGAATGACATGCGAATATTCCGATGACCTGTCACCTTCCTGGGATTCGATGTGCAAGACGACTCAGCAGTGGGAATCTAATATTAACGTGAGCACTCAGGTGATGTTCGGACTGCGACATGTAGGTATGACGCCTACCTATGCTTTTCGGGTTTCTGGGGACATTGAGCGCACTAAATGCGGCCATGCCGATTTTCTCGCCAAACCGGTGCATCCACACATCAACCGCATCCCCTTTCCTGTTGTCCTTCTCTATCGTACTCCCCGAGAAATATAGATATTCCTCGACGTGTGCCGCTCGGTTCGTTTCCAAGGAGTCGCCCAGCAGCTTCATCCAATCGCACTCTGCGTTCGGCCACACTTCTGCTCTCAAGCGGGTCATTGAAAGCTGCTCGAGCATCTCGGAGACGGTACCCGTACGGATCGGCATCCCACTATCCACGAGCAGTATCCTTGCACACCCAGGCTGAGGTGGGTCGAAGTCTGGCTTCAACCCTTCTGATTGGGCGAACGCTCGTAAGCCGGCCTCAGATACACATTCAACTCTGTCAAGACGTCGCCTGAATACTGGTGCGTGATCTCGGGCATGAACCTCGTCCACAGTCAAGTAAATTATGAGTAAGTGGGTCTCTGAATACCTATGACGTTACCCAAATTATGAGAGGTGGAAGACAGACTCACGCGACAGATCCTGTTCTGTTCCGCTGTTCAGCGCCCATGACGATGCTATGTTACGAAGTTCGCGACTCCGCTTGCACCATTGAACAAAGTCCTCATGGCGCTCCCCTACGTCCAGATCGGAAGCGATCATTATGTTTTCCTGGGACTGCGCGCAACGGGCCTTGTGAAAGCTCCAGTTGTCCCTCTGACATTCAACGTTCTGAAAGGCGTTGCAATTTTATAGCTCGGATAGATACTTGGAGAACTTACGCAATACCTGGCCAACGTGCAGCGAGAGCAGGTCTGTAACTTTGTTCCGTCAGGTAGACATTTGGCGCATTTCGGTGTTCCAGCGGCGTGAATGACATTGATGTGTTTGTCACAAGCATCGCACGTATTGGCGTTGGGTATGTGGGGCATAGGGATAATCGACTGGTCGACGTGAGAGCAATAAAGCAAAGTGACCGTTGACTGGGAATCATGGGTTCCATCAAGGTTGTATGATACCACCCGGAAGAGCGGCATGCCGTAACAGGTTTCCTGCCTTTCGAACTGAGCTTAGCTACACACTGGTGTTTGACACTTATAGTGGAATGTTGCATTCGCGCTAGAGAGACGATTATGGCCCGCACCGAGTTTCAGTATTATGATACCTTGCGACGTGTATGAGAACATCTTTAGCATTGTATCGGGAAGCGTAGCGAAAGTCTGATTCGGAATGAGACGGCGTGGCTGGAAGCTCCCGCGCAACAGAGAGTACGTTAACGTCGAGCAGTCTCCGTTCGGAGGCGTGGAGACTGAAAGCTATCTGTATAATGACCTTCTTCCACAAAAGAGTGATTCTGTCTGCAATTACTAGGATGTATTATTAGTGCATTGATCCGGACAAGAAAGAGAACATATTCTTACGACACGATAGTTTGCTTCGAGGCGTAGAAGGGCAGGACAACGGCGCAATAATAGCTCCAGCTAAAGAGAGCTCGCTTCGGAAAGACATCCCAGGGCACCCGAGCTTACAAGCCAGTGCGATTCCGAAGTAGAGCCCAGATTTTAGCTATATCGCGGGGGCTCTTTACCGGACGTATCGCAGCGTTGCAATGGTCTGACCGTGATGGCGGTCAAAAGAAAAATTGAGTCACGTGAACATTGTTGGCGGCTGACAGATTAGTGATCGGCTGTTCTTCCCCCTTCCTCCCATCATAGCTCATCATGCTCTCTGACTTACCTATAGAATCTGCCTAGTGCTCCTTCATAGCCGAGAACGTTGGCCTCGTTGTTGGCGCTTCCGTCTTCCCTGCGCGCTTACTCGACAGATTTCCCACCAAGGACACGTTAGCCCGGTGATTCTCCGTTGAACCTGTCAAGAAGCCCTGTGTTCGTTCTCTCCGATGTACCAGAATCACGAAAGAAAATTAAATCTGTGAATGTCCTCGATAGATGTCTAGCGTATCTGCGTCAAGTTCGCATTGATCCACGTTCAATGAGCCTCTCTATATACTTAGCCTTCGAATTCGACCGATAAGTACTACTCTTCCAGGCCCCAGCGGAATGTATAGAATGGGCGAGACATATCAAGAAGTACGTCAAGCCGCTCTCTGCGTCAGGTACATTCATATCTTCAAACGCCAACGTCCAGAACTGAATGCGCTCGTTCCTGCCTCACACAGGTTCTTCAAGCGCGATGTACGGACTGCATGCGGAGGGTGATTTGTACGCTCACGATCGTTGAAGGGCGTTGAAACAGGCACCACAGAGCATTCATCCTGCTCGCTCGCTCATCATCACTTTGGGGCAGACATATTCCAGGCCCAGTCCATGATATAAAAGCTGGCCATCACGACTCGAGAGATGTCAACGCACTATGATGTTGGTTACTCTCATTCAATTGGCGTCGCTTGCTATCCTTATTGCAGCAGCACCTCCTGCGTCCCCAGAGACGTCTCCTGTGCTCTCTGTCCCGAAACCGATTTGGCTGGGGAACCTGTCGTCGCAAGTAGCGGTGGCACACAAGGCGTTCCTAGGTTCTGCGGGTCAGTCATCCTTATATTATACTCCACTCGAGTCCTCATGTTATCGTTAGGTTCCAAGCAAACGCCACAGCACCCGTCTCGCCTACCACGATCTGTTTCTACGGGGTACGTTTCCCCAGCGGTTTTACCATATGAGTTCTATTTGACGCTATGAACAGAATGTGGCAGCCTGAGCTATGCCTCGACGGAATTGTGCCCTCTGGTGACGGAGCTATATTCGCCTGTCCCTTTGTGCCTTAGAGGACTCTGGAATTTCTCGTGTTTGGTTTATATGTTAGATGGTTAGAAATAGGACCATACACAAAGATTAAGACTGCTACTTGGTACACGTTCAAAAGAATCAAAATACTTCCTCAGTCGTCCGTCTTTCATTTGTTCATCTTCACCAACATCGCGGCACAGACAAAGCAGTGCTTTGCATGCCCCTGGAAACATTCGACTGACATGCTCCTCTCACATCCCGCGCACATCTTCGAGGGGTGTTCGTCTTATAGTCGAGAATGTCCAAAGGGAGGAAAGGATGTGAATCGAAAGAGCATCGCCCGGGGAGTGGCTTGCCGCTTTGAATAGACTGATGTAGCGCTGGCTCTGGCGGGCAGTGCCGCAGTTACGAAAACCACGGCGTACGAAGGCATGATAGAGCTTGGCGATGAGTACCACATCCTTCGCGGCGTACTCCAAGTACTGCGGTGGTAGAGGGCGCCTAAGCCACAGGCTGTGGTTAACTTTGCGGAACATGTTAGGAAGCGAGCGTTTAAGTTAAGGGTAGATACTTACAATCGGCCTTGCCCCCGTCGGGTTCAGAGCTAGCGCCATAGACTCGCACGCACATCCCCAATCCAGCGAGCATGCGCAATTTGCATAGTTCACGCCGCTGGATGTGGATTGGCGAAATGCATTCTGATAGGCGAGATAGCGCGCTACTTTCCTTTGGTTTTCAGATGCAGGAGACGGTTCGGCAAGACACCTCGGCGAGCTGCAGGTCCAGGACGTTCTGTAGCTCCACGCCGTGCTCGTGAAAAAGCGCGGCGTAGTCCATGCGCCCGTCGAACATGATCTTGGTGTAGGACGAAGAGGAGAGTAGAGTGAAGATGGACGCGAGCGCCTCGTTATCAAGGCTAAGACGTCGAAAAGGTAGGAAACTCCACCAGAGTACGGTGTACTGGGAAGCGCGAGACGCTGAGCAGAGCGAGACGGCCACCTTGGCGGCCCAGATCGATGCCCTCGCAGTCAACGACGAGGTGGGGTAGCATTTGGAGTGCAGCGACTGCGGACGTGACGAGCGAGCAGTGTCGCAGAGTGAGAAGCATGTGTAGGTCATTATGAGCTGCTGGTCGAACAGAAAGGATGAGCGGAGCTATAAGAGACAAAGGGAAGCGCCTATTTTGTCTGCTCCTCGAGAGACTTCGTCTGCCCAATCGGGCAGCTCGGTGGTGAGTTAAAAAATGGCCAAACAAGTTGTCGCCACGTAGGCACACAAGAGAGCTTTCATAGCCGCGATAGACCTAAAGACGAGACCCTAAAAGCTAATCGTATTGGTCACCTAACTTTGAAGCGACACGAGTCGACATTAATGCGAATAGGCTTGCTTGAGAAGGACTTTACAGAAAAGCGTTCCAAGTGTGTGCGACTGCCTCTGGGCGTTGTTCAGAGCTCAAGTGTCGTACGACCAGAGAGACACGAACCGGTTTGATAGCCGGACCACGTGGATCAGCTTCAGCATTGTTTTGTACGACGACCAAGCCTCAACGGCTAATGTCGAAAGGCTAAAGCCATTTCATCGGCGACTGCTGACAGGAAGGGCGTGGGGAATGCGATGTACAAGCAGAAATGCAATGTACCAGCCATTCCGCTGAACTGATTGACCAAATCTATGTTGAAGGTGGGCGAATGAATAACTTACCGAAGCGATGTAACACCGCGAGTACAATCCCTCGCATTCGCACATTCTATATGGTACTTTCCCGACTTGAGAACGAGGGCACGTCGGTAAACACTTCTCCTTCCGTGGTCGGGTTGAGAGACACACATATAGCGCTGTTAGCAAGGATCATGCCGATAGGAGGAACTTCGGTGCAACTGTCAATCAAGAGTGTACCCTCCAATGCTTCGGTTACAAGAAGCGAGAACCTTTGTGAGACCGCATCCGAGGCTCGCGTGTATGATAAGGACTGTAGTACTAAGCGCGTTTTGACCGATAGTGATTGGAGACATCCAATGATATATATCTAGCGTCATGCCGCAAACGTCAATGAACGACGGTAGAAATGACAATTGAATCGTTCTCGCCGTTGTGTTCGCATCCAGCCAAGGAACGCTATGTTCGGTTTGTATTCCGCCGCCGGTGTTCCTCTGTGGGACCGTGCCGTCTATCGACTTCCTTCCTTCCTTGGTTCCTGAGGGATGACGAGTCTCTGCGGATAGGCCGCATTCAGATATCTGTCAATAGAACGCATGTATTCCATTAATGGTGTAGGAGCTCCACCAACTATTCCTCTCATCAAACGACGCCTTGTCTTTTCGCTAAACAAGGCGTCGCTTGGAGAGTCGTTGGTGTTAGAGTATACTGATCACGGACCGCCTGCTAAGAGAATAAAATCGCGGGTACCGCTGCTGTGGGAAGTGAACTACCGACAATCGTGTCCCTTCATTGACGCCTCGTTTCCGAAAGATATGCAGAAATATGAGGTACAAGAAGACATTCATGCGACCCTCGGCGCCAAGCACACATGTGTCTCTCCGGCAGGTACACATACATATCCGTAACAGGCGCGGTATCATGTGGCGAGGGTGTTCGACACATAGAGATGTGTACACGGAGCGGACGAAGACATCGAATTGCGGTCAGGGTGGAGGGAAGAGGGAACGCCAGGAACGCGGCCGGGTCAAGGCACGCGGAGTTTGAACTTGCCGAATGTACGATCGTTGATTGCGACGTTCTTTCTTCGCTCCTCTCATGTCCTCCATGTTGAAAATCTGGTACAGAATCTCCTGTATATTGCCTAAAGAAATGACTATGTTGAAACACGACCTCCCCGATTGGTATGTAACCACTTCCGCAAGCTCAATGCTTCAAAAGTTCACATCATCAGCACGATTACGAAGTTTGCCTATTTGCGGATAACGCCCTCTTCTCGTTCGACTGTTCTTGGTTTTAATGCCTCAAACACATCCACGCTGTCATTAATAGGTCCTCCCACGCCGCATCTTTGCGATCCTCGGCACGTAATGTGAGGTATAAAACGCTGACGATGAAGACGAAGTTCCTCAGTTTGTTCTGTACAAGTTTCTTTACACTCACATCATTCTTTAAAACAATGCTCCAACTCAAGCGCTCTCTCCCTTCTTTGGTACTACTGGCAGTCTCGAGCGTTGCTCAGATAGGCCCCGTGGGCGACATGGTCATTACTGACGCGACTGTCGCCCCCGATGGATTCAGCCGTCTCGCTGCCGTGGCGAATGGTCTAGCAGCTGGACTTCTTATTAGAGGAAACAAGGTATTATCTTTGCGCTCTCCCCAAGAGCGTATGGAGTCGTTGAACGTTTTGTTAGGGCGACCGTTTCCAGCTCAACGTCGTTAACCAACTGTCGGATAATACTATTCTACAGAGCACGTCCATCGTCAGTATATCCTCTCACTGGCATTTGCGCCTTTTGTTGAACGCGATTCGTAGCACTGGCACGGCCTCTTCCAAGCAGGCACCGGCTGGGCTGATGGTCCCGCCTTCATCAATCAATGCCCCATCGCCAAGGGCAACTCCTTCCTGTACGACTTCACCGCCGTCGGACAGGCAGGAACGTTTTGGTGGCACTCTCACCTTTGTAAGTACCTGTTTTACTTTTAATGTACCGGGTATCCTTCATTGATTGTGACTAGCAACCCAATACTGCGATGGGCTTCGCGGTCCGCTGGTCATATACGATCCTGATGATCCTCATGCCGGCCTGTACGACGTGGATGACAGTGAGCGCTCTCCACTCTTAATCGTGCCCAGTTGTCTCATATATACGGGAATGTAGCAACTACTATCCTGACTCTTGCTGATTGGTATCATGACCCGGCCAAGACGCTCAACTTCCCGTAAGCTGGTGGTCGGTTTGTGCTTGTAACGCCGATGCTTATCCATTGTGACTAGGACGCCTGCGTCGACTCTCTTCAACGGTCTGGGACGGTAGGTTATGCCTCATGCCGCTACTACGGCGCGCTAACGGCCTGCATAGGTGGAATACAGATCCTACCGCCGATCTCTTTGTTCTCAGCGTGGAGAAGGGCAAACGGTTCGTCTTTTTCTCTGTACTCTCTTTTGGATGGCTAACATGGATGGATAGATACCGTATCCGCCTAATCAACATGGCGTGCGACCCGAATTTTACGTTCAGTATTGAAGGACACGAAATGTACAGATCACCTCCGTGTCAGTTTTTCGTTGCGGCTTACGGCTGATAGGACAATCATTGAAGTTGATGGTGTCAACCATGAACCGCTAACGGTGGATCAGATTCCCATTTTTGCCGGTAAGCGTCGCGTCCATTTTATTATCTACGCATTTAGACTGACGCGTTTCCTGTAGGTCAGCGCTACTCGTTCATCGTAAGTCCCTACCCAAGGACCTATGGCTCCATTTGACCAATTTGATGATCTAGCTCAATGCCGACCAAGACGAAGACAACTACTGTAGGTTTACTTCATCTTGTTCGGGGATGTGCAACTGATACTCCTTCAGGGATTCGCGCTAGTCCCAGCATCGGTAGCACTGGCTTCGCAGACGGCATCAACTCCGCTATCCTTCGTTATGCAAACGCAGCCGAAGCTGAACCTACAACCCGGACTGATACTAGTACCGCCCCTCTCCTAGAGCAAAACCTCGTCGTAGGTCCACAACCCTCCTAGTATCACATCATCTGACACATAATACCAGCCTCTCGAGAACCCAGGAGCGGTGAGTAGGAAGTGTTGAGCGCCATCCTGGATGATCTGATGCCTATAGTAGCCTGGAAATCCAGTCGCAGGAGGTGTTGACGCTGCGATCAACTTGGCCTTTGCTTTCGTATGCCATCATCTCTCTTCACGCCCCACGTGTGACCCTCACGATTCACTAGACTTCGGCTGGTACTTTCACGGTCAACGGTGCCCACTTTACCCCGCCTTCCGTTCCGGTCCTACTGCAAATTCTCAGTGGCGCTTCAACGGCTGGCGAGTTGCTCCCGGAAGGCTCTGTATTCCCTCTGCCGCTGGATTCAACCATCGAGATTTCGATGCCTGGGGGTGTTGTCGGCGGAGGGGTGAGTGTTTATCATGTTTAGTGTGATGGGGGATGGCTGATGTGTTCTTGTTCTGTAGCATCCGTTCCATTTACACGGTGTACGTGGAAGAAAGCGTTTTGGCAAGTGGTTGACTGACACGTATCGGTAGCATACGTTCGACGTTGTTCGGAGTGCAGGCAGTTCAGCGTACAACTACGAAAACCCGGTAAGATTTACTCAAGGAGAGGGTTCTGTTTTAACTGTGTTCTTAGCCACGCCGCGACGTCGTGAACATCGGGACTACCGGAGACAACGTCACCATCCGGTTTACCACCGATAATGCTGGCCCGTGGTTTTTGCACTGGTAAACTTTCCGCCCTTCTGCTGTTTCCAATACTCACCGTTCCATTAGCCACATTGACTGGCATCTCGAAGCGTAAGTCCTTAGTTGCTTATTTCCACACTTCATTGACGGTCCCTTGTAGTGGCCTCGCAGTCGTCTTTGCTGAAGGCGCTGACTCTTGGTCGAGTGCTATTGACCCTACCGGTGAGATGCACGCTACAGTGACCATGAATTTTATCGCTGATGCATATGCAGACCAATGGGACGAGCTCTGCCCCATCTACGATGCACTACCGGCGGAGGATTTGTAAAATTAATTGCTCTAATAGTCCCTCTCTTAAAATCCCTTTCTTTTCGAAGTAGTTGCTTTCTAGTTCGGGCTACATGGGACTACTTATCTGTATTTATTCGCTGTAGATACCGTACAATGTACGTAGAAATTTAAGTTAAGCGTCGCTACTAGCGGTGCCCACAGTTCTCTCAACGCGCCGAAGTCTGCTGTGCGAATCCTGCGAGTTTTCGTTGAAATTGTCTTAGCCCGGTATTAGTATCAGGTTCCTTGACGTTATGTGGCGGGCCATCAGGCTTGCTGGGACTACCTGACCGTATATCCGCATCTTGCTCTTTTACGATCATCAAGTGCATCGTATATTGAAATGACTGATGGAATGAATCTTTTACCCTTATGTGTCCTCCACGCCGTGTAACAGGCTACTACGCGAGGAGCTGCTTACATCGTACACAAGGCTGTTATGAAAATCATGTTGTTCAAGTCCCTACACACAATACTAAACTACAAGCCGAGATCAGGGCATCGCCACTCCAGCATTTGCCCATTAAGTCGGGTCATGTACTGGCAAAAGGCCCAGTAAGTGACTTGTCCCCCGAGTGTCTCATCGTCGACCGTCAACTTCGGTTCCATGACCGGTTCGTCGACGTGGCCGGCCTTTAAGGCTGCGTACAGCCTGTCGTCGATGGCCCTGGAAGGTGCGAGCTGATGCTCCACCTGCTGCCTCTTGCTGAAACCGGCTCCGAGTTTTTTCCAAATGGACATGACCCACTCATCAAACTCTTGGAATCCGGGTGCGATGCGCGATCTAACGGTTTCGGCCTTGGTGCTGAGGAAGAAGTCACTCTTCGTCCTTTTAAGGTCCGCCCAAGACTTTGTCGAGTCGAACCATTCCTCGAAATGTGGCTTCGCCCGTAGCTCCTGGGAATACCCGTTTCTGTATACAATGTCATGGCGACAGACGAGCATGACAAGCACGTAAAATAGAGATTCCAGGTCATGCCTGTAGAGATGACGGAGTTGGGAATTATGCGGATCTTGGAGGTCGAAGGCCATGAAGGGAGGCGTTCCGGTGCGCCGCAACGACGTACTGCCGCTTCCGGATTGGAGCTCAGAAAGCAGAGAGGCGAGGTCGAGGTCATTCGGAACACCAAATACGCGTCCCGAATCATCCTGGCGGAACATGATATTTGACATGCTCAAATCGCGGTGGAGGATTTTGGGGACATCGTACAGCCATTTGTGAGCTATGGAGTCGTTAGAATGGGGTGATGAATGGGTTGGTAGAACTCACTTTGGAGGATATCTAGAAAGACTTGAGCAATCTTGCGTTGGCTGGTCAAAGTCGTTATCGCATGCAGCTCTTCGGACACGCAGATGCGAAGGCAGCGGTTCTCGTAGTAATATTTCTTCCCATCAGCGTATTCAGCCTTATTGAGGAAGTCGCGCATGCGGGCCTGAACAGAGTTCACGTCGATGTCAACGTCTCGGGAAGCAATCATGTCCGGTAGGTGGTTTAGGACCCAGGCATGTTTCTCGTCTGCTTCGGCATAGTTTCTCGCGGTTTGGATAAGCCTCATCTCTGGGACACGTGTCGTGGTCGGACAGCTGAATTTCACGACGAAACGCTTCTTGTCGGACCGACGTATGGCAGCAACGACGCATGTGGTGCGACCAATCAGACCTGGCTGGCGAAAGACGATCTCCTTGAGAGTGTACTGCACGTTCTCGATCTCGATCTTCCGATTGTAAAACAGTCTGCGCCAATCCCTGGAGCCATTCTTGACCATATGTTTCGAGGCAGATTTATAGTCTGTGCAGACTTTCAACGAATCTGGGACAACGTTGCGAAGCCCAAGATCCTCGGGACTAAGGCTGCGGAGACCATACACCATCAAGATGAAGAGAGTCGGTCCGTTCTCGGTCGAGAGGTCAACGGCCGTGGAAACAGCGATTACACTCCGGTCAAAGTACTCGAGCTGGAATCGGTCTTTGTCGAACAAGGTGAGTATGCTGTGGGAACGGAGGATGACGTTGGAGAGATGTTCCATAGCATATCGCGCGCATTGCGTCTGGGGATCCACTTGAGTCTTCGGATCCTCGCTGTTCTGCGCCTTGCGACTGGCGCTGAAGGCCTCGTTCGACTGGCGGGGGATCTTTTGACCAGAATTGCTCCCCTCTGCATCGTCCTCCGGGTGAGTTCGCTTCCTAGATGCAGATTCGGCTTTTCCGGCCTTTGTACCTCCGGCAGCAGCAGAACTCGCTTGACCTGAATTCGGCGTGCTTGCCTGTTTGGCTTCGCGGCCGCGCGATTTTTGGAGCGGGTCCATCCCTGAGTTCGACGAGTTAGACTAAACATTCGCAAGCGCTGATAAATTCAACTCTACCTTTATGTAGGATGCGAGGATCGTTTTTGCCACGGCATAAGGCCATGTCGGTGTCCTTCACCTCAACGACATGGACAAGATTAGAAAAGCTCAGCTCCTTGTCATGAACACTGAAGGTATCAAATAGTGATTTGATGTCGGGGGATAGGTGGTTGATCACACCATCGACGAGTTCGGTGGGATCGTTCACGGAAAAAGCCAGTTTCAATGTCTGTCGATCGTGGCCGTCCGGGAGAGGAACATGTTGATCAAGCAGCTTCAAGACAGTGGCGTAGAGGGATACAATGTGGGGATAAAGGCGGTGCTCTGTACCGGGACGGTTGACAGTCAGGAGAAACTTCTTCAAGGCCTTCTTGAAGTCGTTGTGGGCAGTGATAAACTTTACGACGTCAAGGCATGATGGATCTTTCTCCCAGTCGGCAGGCGTTCGAAACACCAGTTCCATGAACTTCTCCGCGTGCATGAAAACACGATTATTCTGGAGATCGTTCTGGATGTATGTGTCGTAGTCTTTTCTCTGGTACAGGCCACTGCTGGCTGGCTCTTTGTCGTCGTCGTAGGAGGCGCGTACAGCAGAGCCAAAGCCATGAGGTGTAGTGAGAAATGTGGGATGGGGATTCGATGAGATATCGGGGCTAGGCGTCTGAGGTAGCTGCTGCTGGCCGGGCGGGGGGCTCTCAAGAATGTTCTTGTCGAGCCCATAACCCATTTCGGAGGATTCAGACGATGGTGGAGACATTGTAAGAAGCAAGAGAGGTTGTCGAGGAAGATAGAGAAGATGGAGACCCATATTAGAGAGTCCTGGCTTTTATAGTCTGAGGGGGATGATGGGCGTTTATCGTGAGGGACGTTACCTTCCCTTTTCGATCACATTTCCTGTCACAATAGTCACAATTACTTCTGAGCCCCGTTTGGCCGATGAGCAGCGCTGTACGAAGGTGGTGAGGCGGTGCAAGTCCCTTGTTCTAGCGCTCAATAAAACTGCCGGGGTCTCCCTTCTCTGGACTCGCTCCTCATGGTAAGCATGCGGCATCCGCGTCCGCAGTCGTGAGTGCTGTAAGTATACGTGGCTGCAAGCCCTGTCATGGCTACTCTGACCCAGGTAAGAATGAGTAGGAATCAGCAAATAGAACTTGATTTGGGCGATAACGGCGCTTAAAAAACAGGAATGTAGTATGCGGCCGTGAGATTTCTTCTCTTGTTCATCGATGTAGTGTTCGAGGTCCCGCAGGGTTCTCCTTATCGGATATTGCTCAGCATTCCTTTGTTCCTCCTCCAACTCGACTCTCACTTCTACGTCAAGGACGCCACCCTGAACATTTCTGCTTGTCGTAGAACTTAGGAAATCACCCTCGCTGTCGCTAATCTCAAATTGGCACTCACTCGTAGTGTTGGCCTACGGGTTTATGCCTTAATTTCGTACCATTTCACATTTTCAGACGGTGATGCTGTTGCAAGAAGCCCGTTGATAGCCGGGATCTTATTGTCCTTTTGCCTGAGCGTCGGCGCCGCTGTTTCAGATGCTGCTTCTCCATACTCTTACTGTCAGAGCCCCAGAACGGAGTTAAAAATGGGACAAGGAGCACTCCGAGCAATCGCAGACCTAGAAAGCAATCGATGATAAGTAGTGGTCCGGGCGACGTCATCCATCTTTCCCGGTAATCCCGTAAAGCGCGCCATCAGTGATCCTACCCACCTGTTCAGTCCGGTGGTCGTGCACATTGCGAATTTGAGTCGGACTTCGACTTGCATGTTTTTCTCTGACTTGACTCTCTAGAGGTGAACGAATAGTAGTAACTGTTCTTGTTTTGCTGATTCCGTTGAGTACCGAACAGTCCGTTGTCTTACAGAGCCGGGATTATGTAGCAGGCTAGTGCTACTGAGTGTGGCGTACATTGTACAGGTCTCTACGACATAAGCGTTATGAATTTATTACAAGGTGTCTACGACACGCAGAAATGTTGGCGGCGTCCTTGAACTTGTCCTTGACTCGGAGGTAGGCGTGAGAGCCGATGCGAATGAGGAACAAAGGAATACTGAGCAGCATCTGATAGGCAGAACCCTGCGGGACCTCGAACACCACATCGATGAACAAGGAAGAAATCTCACGGCCGCAATTCCTGGTTTTTTAAGCGCCCTTATGGCCCAAATGTTGGTCTATTTGCTGCTTTCTACCTCGGTAAGAGTAGCCATGACAGGGCTTGAGACTGTGCGCACTCTGATGCTGCATGCTTACCATGAGGAGCGAGTCAAGAGAAGGGAGACCCCGGCAGTTTTATTGAGCGCTAGAACAAGGGACTTGCACTGCCCCGCCACCCGTGTGCAGCGAGGTGCAGCGCTGCTCATGTGCTGAACGGGGCTCAGAATCTAAATGGAACGATGGGCAGCGAGCCTCGCGATAAACGTCCGATGTAATTGTGGCTCCGCGAAGGCCATGACGGGGAAAGGGTTCAAGTAATGACTACTAGACTTAGCTAGCTCTCTGTCATCTGCAATGATGTGAAATATGGCGTGAAAGAGATGAATGCAATTGATCGCTAGCACTGTTTACAAGTCTACCAGAGCGGCCTATACTTCGGAAAACGAGTTTGTGATATCCTTCAGCCAAGGAAGTGTCGATGACGTCCTTGAGGGATACACGTCGCCAGTCATGGGGGGCTGTGGATAAAACTTCACGTCCTTGGCTGGGGAATGGACGAGCGGAGACTGCTGGCTCCGGTGCTACATAGGCTTAACGTCGTGAAGTTCAGTCGTCGTCTTTCGGCGCGGCCCGATAACATCCTAGTACTCGAGAGGAAAGGCGGGACGAAAAGCCGAGAGGCTTTGTATAGACGTGCCTCAGGGCACATGATACCAAGTGCAGTCCAGCGGAACATGAAAGGAGGACGATGAGTAAAGAGGCATAAGCTCTGAGTTATCCGAGAGTCAGGTAGTTCCCGAGTTCGAGTTCATAGCAGCTAGACGCGAGCTATGAGATATGAGCTATGAGGAAGGCGATGAGGGAAGGAAGACAAGCTTGATCGGCGCCATGTCCGAATTAGGAACACGCCTTTTTCCTTTTCCCATCATCATCGACGCCAGAGGTCTCCTTAACGCGACGTAGTGAGGGTATCCAGGACACCAATAACCAGCATCAGTGTGCAGAATGGCTCGCCGGAAAGGTCGATATCAGCGCGAGAGGGACCTTTGACTGGCGTACGCTTTTTTTTATCTTACCCCAATACGAGGCTTACTTTAGCATAGCGTGAGCGGACTGCTCGGCATTTCTATTTCGACAACGCTGCTAGCGAACATTGCTCGCAGTGCGGCAAATTGCTCGTGTCTTGGGACCGACACGCCCGAATAAAATGCATCCTTCCCCACCGTGGCTACTGATCTCTGCGCTTCGAGATCCTCGTGATATTGAAGCAGGATGGAGAAGGATTGGTAGACGCGAGTTACAGTCTAGAGGTGCGTCCTTGCTCCTCTCGTCGGCAATTACTTATTTCCTCCACAGACGTTACCTATCTTCGTTCGCATCACAGCACTTTACCTCTCAAACTTCACAGCCGTCCGCCACACGGACGCATCTCCCAGTTCACGGACTTCTTCCTCAGTCGACGTATCCCCTCGTCCACACGGCCTCCGCCTCCCTTTCGCTCCAAAATCTGCCCTGGCTTCCGCCTCAAGCTGTCCAAATGGCCGACTCGTACCAAAGGAAACCTCATCCGCGATTCTTGTTACGCAGCATAGCCGACCAAAGTGTTGGCACGCGCCGTAGTACTGGTAGTAACCCACACGGGACGAATCTCCCCCCTCTACTATGCGCTACGAGGTTACCACTTGCCTATGTGATATTTTTCACTCTATGTCTTTCTCTTCCATAAACGAGATTCGTGTTGATATCCGAAATGTGACTCGCGGAAATTTAAGTGATACCTTTCGACCTGTACTTGCGTTCCACAGCGTCTCCTTAAAGGCCGAACTTCCTCTATGGCGATGAACCTAGATATTCACGCGGGCTTAGGGTAATGCTGTTTCGGGAACACCATTTGCTCTGACGAGGAATTCCCAGGCCCTTGTTGTCGTTCCCTTTCCTCGTTGATGTTGCCTTTTCGAGAGAGAAGTCTTCTGAAACCTCGCTCCCCGTTGCAATTTCCATTCAAAGAATTGACATGTCCGGTGGCGTCGAACAAGTGTGGAAACATGCGCAATGACCTACGCTGCGGACTTGAGTATCCTTGGCACATCGTACCTCACTTATTTTCTAAAATGGTGTTCTATTGTGGGGACGAAAATCTAGCTACAACTTACATAGCAAGATACTACATGTTAGGAGGAGGCGCTGAACTATCTAAATCTGCCAGGAACGAGTCCCAATCGAAATAATCTGATGTAGTACCAGTGTTATCGATTGCCACATCCGGCGGCGTGAAGGTCTCTAGCGCTGAGATGCCGTGTCCCGAAGACAGTCGAGGCAATGCTATCTGAGAGGATTGATCTTGCTGGAAGAACTCCCACACGGAACGGTCAAAGTCGCTTCCGTGAATGTTCGGCTCTAGGGCAAGTTCGTCAAGCAGTGTAAGACCCGGAGCATGTTCCTGGATGGCTTCATGTAGATATAACGGCGTCGGTAGCTCTGGATAGTTCGCGTAGCAGGAAGACGTCTCGCCGGACGATGTATCAAGATGAGAGGGCACTTCGTCATGGATGATCTCGGTAGAAGTCGTCGACTGACAAAGCGAATCCTCAAGTCTGGGGCTTGAGATGGAATAGGGCGAAGAGACGAAGGATAAGGCGGGAGAGGGCTCTGACTCGTCCGGATTGCCATATTCTGGCAAAGTAGAACATGTCGACAGAGGCGACATTATACACTGTGGCTGGAGTGACGATGCTTGGGGAAGATCATGTACAGGCTCAGACGCTGAAAGCGACTCGGACGACGATGTCGAATTTGCTGCTGGACGTCGATACTTTCGAGTGCCCTTACAATTCATTAGCTCCGTTACGTGGTCAAGGAATGAAACTCTCACTTTCTTGTTCGCAACTATGGGCGGAGCGAATCTTAACCGGCCATGTAGCGTCTTCCTATTCTCTGCCGCCTTTACCTCCCACATTTGCTTCTCCGCCGGGCTCATAACGGCCCAGAGCATGCTCGCGCGCTCCCCAGTAACCGTCATGCTCTCGCCTTCTAGACGCACGGACTTGACAAACGTTTGCCAGAACAGCATCCACGAGTTCGTCAGTTTAGAGATATGATCTGTCTGTCTTCCTTGTATCTCTGTGGATTCTACAGCCTCAGGTGGCGACGACCCAAGTATCTTTGGCATGCTCCTAGTCCGGTTAAAAGTCGAGTGTCTGGGATACCGAGCTGGATATTGCACAGAAATGATGTGGAACGCACAATAAAGATGATGATGGCGGGAGAGGAAAAGTTGTGTTTGACGCCACCGAACACTGGGCTTTTTAAAGCTTGCGGGCAGTACATGGGAAACAGCTTCCACAAAGCACTATAACGGACAAAGATGCCCACACTTCACGGGGTCTTCGGTCAATCAAGCGGTCAATAGATCATTCGGAGGACAGTGGACGCTACTTCCCCGCTCCATTTCGTTGTCTTCGGCCAGCGACCAAAAATAAAAACAGCGCATCACAATCAGTTGCCCCGGAACAATCAATGAAACAAACATGAAGAGCAAAGTCAACAGAGACGCAGTGAGCTTCTCCGCAATAGTAGACGCCGCGACCGTGATGGGTCATGACGATGTAATGCCGTCGATTTCCGCTACCACAAGACCGAGGAAGGCGCTCCCGACAAAGAATGAGCGTTGAAGGTGGGTAAGTTCTGCCGACAAGGATAACGAAGACAACAAAGGGAGCGAAGTCAAGGAGAGAGAGTACTGGCAGATATGGCCTCTCAAGCTCAATGTAGTAGACGAAGCATACATGCGGACGATGATCTGTTGCGTTTCGCTGCCATTGTCGCCCATGGACCATGGTGGGAAGAGGAAAAGACGATGATGTTATCAGTGAAGATTACTAAGCCGCATCGTGGACGACTATGTATCCACACCGGTGGGAGCCTATCGCGGTCTCTGCAGTCGTACCATCCCTCAAGTCTGTCAGTTCTTGCCGATGCAAACAACGTCGTGCCTTAAATCACTTTCACACTTGGGTGTTCACTTATGATGTAAGTACTTCAGTCTAATTCATTCGGAGGCGCTGGGACAAAAGTAACTACTAAGTCTAGACTACGGCGGTCTGTCATGAGGGTATCCCTCATGCCTGGGGTGTCCACGGCATCTCAGCTGGGAGCCCAGCCTTATTGAGCCAGTATGGCCACACGGACACCTCACCTTGCTTAGTAATGTAGGGTGTGAATTGTACGCGATCTGGGAGGTTGGCGTGATCATGCCAGTGCGGGTCAAGACTATGAGGGACGTAGGCTCGAAAGTAGCGATTAAACAAAGCTCGACCAAAGCTCTGCATAGTGCCCGATTCCGCGAATTCTGGCTGGCAAACGAGGAACTCGCTGTAACCATTCTGCTTAGCGATGTGATTTTCTAGTTCCAACACTGCAAGCCGAGACCAGACACTGCGATCGAAGACATTATTAGGTGGGGGCTCAACGCGCATAGTGCGGAACAGAACACCGATAGAGCGGCTCTCAGGAATCCAATCGAGCTTCAAGTACACAAAAAGTACGTCCTGGCGACCAGCGACATCCAGGTGAACTTCGGCCTCCATGTCGACCGTTGTGTCATGACGTCTGACATGAAAGTGCAATACACTCATACGGCCTTGGCTCAGCGGATTGAAGGCGGGATCGAAAAAAACCGTTTGGGTGCCCTACAAGATCGGTGCCGTCTAGCAAGATCAATCGCAACAGCGTGGTGATTCCCGCTGTGCCATGTGAGACCTCATCTAGGATGCATGGCGTTGAAGAGTGTCCAGGACCACAAATCCTGCATGCCGAGACAATGAGGTTGTTACTGTCGATGTCGGAGGGAAAAGGTGCGATGGGTAGGGGTTGATTGTTCATGACTGTTTAAACTGGAGGTGAAGTGATTGCTGAGGGGGATGTGTGTTGATTGGGATGGTTGTGAGCTATCTCCTCAAGAAACTGCTATTTTATACATCGTCTTACCTCGTTCCCTGTTGTGTTGTCCATTTTCAGAGGTTCGACGTTCTCTGACAGAAGAAACTCTGGTCTCTGTTGCTGTTCCCTTTTAAGGAGCGTAGCAGTGACGTAGACATGGCCCGTTGACATTGCCTTTTCTAGTAAGAGGCTATTGCTCTACCTCGTTCTTCGTT
Organism: Hymenopellis radicata; assembly: GCA_015501595.1. Classification (NCBI taxonomy): domain Eukaryota; kingdom Fungi; phylum Basidiomycota; class Agaricomycetes; order Agaricales; family Physalacriaceae; genus Hymenopellis; species Hymenopellis radicata. The sequence continues at coordinate 97,513 of JADNRX010000162.1, forward strand.
GATATTGCTTATTGTAGAAACAGTCAAGATTTCGCTCGTGGCCTAACTGACCACACGTACAAGAAACGCGGCGAAGAGTTTGGATGGAAAGCGGATCAAATGACGTAAGGCGTCTTATCTGCCTCTGCCCACCATGGACGACACAGCGGGCGCACCGGTTATAGCACGCCTCCGACCAGCTTGACCTAGAGACAGCGACCCACGATGAGGCGGATGACTGAATATGGAGACCGTCTTGCCCGTGGAGGATGTTACGCAGGAGGCAATGACGACTGCATGATTGTAACAACGGTTTAGTGTGTGATAACGACGAGAACCACCACCCTACACTGGGATGGTACGTTTTCATGTCGTTTGGGTGCAGCAGGTTCTGGCTGATGCTTTGTGAGATTATAGGCCAAGGGCATTCTGTCGTTCTCCGTTGCCCTGCCGCCACACTTTTACGCCTCAGCATACGACCCTCCTTTGAGTCGGTCAGCGCCTACACCTGACGACGTCGCCCTACCTTTCGCTGTCCTACCTTGCCGAAATCCGACGACGCAGCTGTTTTTTCCGTCGCGCTGGACCCGCCTCTCCCTCGACTGCCGTACATATCGATGGCCAAGACTCTAACTTAACTCATCAGGTGTTGATTGTGTTGGCGTTTCGTAGGCAGATTACTGACGCGTCCTTATAGCACACTCATTTTCTCTCACCGTCCGCTTCAAGGATAATGTTAGCACTTGCAGTTTTGGCTTTCAATGGCGCCCCGCAATCTTTGTCTTATTTCACGTTGAATTTACATTCGTTCTCGCTCATCCCTCCTCTATATCTGTGAATCGCCTCTCAAACCTTGGCTAGTGGGACCCATTCTTCTTCCCGTACCCGTACACGCTAAACGAGACCGTGCAATCGGTGGAACACGACTATAGGATTTCTATTGGATTTCTAGGTGAATTCTGTGCGTCCGTCGGAGCAAGTGCGTTTCTTGGACTTCCAGCCTGTCAACGTCAACATGGTTATGTCCAACTCGCTGATCGTTAAGGACTGAGAGGACTCCTCGTCGCAGAGATCATGGTAAGGATTAAATTGGAGTTTGATATGTTGGATGGAATTGCGGCTACGAAAAAGTCTTCGGAGATCAAATTGTTTACGGAAGGGCAAGAACTGCTGGTTTGTTTGTTGAGTCGTGCCTCCGAACCGCGTACTACTTATACTGTGTCCCGTTCTGCTTACTCATATCCTTCTAGACGCTCCTGATACTTAGCACTCGTCGTTACGACACGTTGACGGAGCTCATTGTCCTTTGTTTTGTTCCCGGAGTGACCAGATCACCCTCACCCTCACGCTACCTCTATTTGTTTTCTCGTGGTCTAGGACATCAACCTCGTTCATCGCTGACGGCCGCGGTGCGGCCGATGAACGGCACGCTTCGCCTTTCGTACATTTCCATGTTATCCTAACGCATTTGTGAGTCATCATTATACTTAGACGCCGGGCGGACGCTACCAGAGCATACGTAGTGTACTGATCCTTGTCCTTCAGATGGTAGGTAGGTTAAACAATATGCGAAGAGTGTGGTCTGTGGTCCGAAGAGTCTACGGAAGAACTTGTGATGACGTCACTCAGTTTGCCTCCTCCCGGACCACAAAGGGCGGCGGACCGGCGCTTCACCCTCAGCAGCCCTTGTTAACACAGAATGTTGCTATTCAGACTCATGTCAATGGCTAGCTCGTTCTTCCGTCCAACTTCCATCCCACGCACGAAGCCACAAAGGCACAGATTGCGTCATCGGTATCTCGGTGTTCTGGTTGTGTCTTCCGTTATAACTTCTACCATGTCTTCGCCTGAGACTATGACTGTGCATCCCCGGGTCAAATACGAAGTCCTGCCAAAAAGGCTGTATCCGCCCTGGGCCTGGGTGTTCAACCCGGATCCTCCTTCACCCTTCGATGATCCTGACATCTCTGACGAGGAAAAGCAGAACCTCGAGTGGGGGCTGTACCATGATTTTGTCGGCTGGAAATATGACGAGAATATGTCGCCTACGTCCCTCCAGGTTCCCGTGGGGATTTATTTGTATGACCGGGGGTTGTCAGGACGAAACCAGGCTCCTACACGCGTACATTTATGTCCAATACGGCCCTCTGCACGGATGCCCTCGAAGCTCTTACCAGTGTCGAAGGCCTGAACTCCGATCCGTTATTTCTCTGGGTGGTCCGCTGGGTGAGGGCGGTATCTCCCGATTATCAGGCATGTTATGACTTTCTTCATTACTGGCGCCTTACACTTCTTCATCCCCAGCACGCAGTATCGCCTGTATACCTCCTCTTGGAACACGTCCTAGGAGTCCTCCTCACACGCTATAAGGACTTGTTCGTATTTGCGATGATGCTGAAGGTATGCACTTGGAGGGGGACAGCAGAGTGCGTACCAGATTAATGTCCATGTCCAGCTGTCTATAGCCCTCGCTAGATCGCATTGTACATTTTCGTTCCCCGATGCCGACATGGCTCGAGCACCATACGAGTATGAGCGTTGCGTCGAACGACATGTCGTCAGCGACGTGCTTTCAGGCCTTATTCCACTTTTGCTACCGCGTTTTCGACAGTCAAATGATCGTATACGAAGTTTGGCCTCACTTTCAGGATGCTCTCAGGATCCGCAGCCTTCATCGACACTGCCCGACTTCTCAGATATACTGTTATGTCTCGATATTGCGGAAAGCGTCTCAAAAATGGTGCCCGGATTTGGATCCCTCGCCGAGGGGGCATGCGGCATTATACGAAAGATTATTGCAGCGGTTGAGGTTCGAATGGCCACTGATATTTGGTTCACCTGTTCTTACGCCTTGCCAGAACGCCCGTGTAGTACGCAGTGACGTCCTTTCTCTTGCAAATCGGACTGCAACTCTCACCATTGCCATACTGAACGAGGTGGCATCGTTGCCTGGAGGGCTGCAGGTCGACACTAATTTAATGGACTTCTGGGTGTAGGTGTATTCTTCATCCGCGCGCTACGGCTGAACCTCATTGGCTTCTAGGACACTGCGAGAGGTCGAGCGAACAGCTACCACCCTTGCGAAGTATAGCGCATTCAAGTACTTCATACTCCACACCCGCATCAAGGGCACCATCCAGGAGCTTACCACGAAACTTGAGACTGCGCGAATCATATTCAGCGTGAGTCGCTTACTTTTACTCACAGTCCCTCCCTTCAACTAACAGAATGTAGATAAGAAATCAAATTTCAACATCCATCTCCTTATGCATTTGCATACTCTCCAGATACGCTTGATGTTTCGCGTAGACGAAATTCATCAACGCCAGTTGGAGAATCAGCGAGTGTTTAACCAGAAACTGGATCTTATTATTCAAGTGAGTTGGTCTTTTTCATTCAGACTGCCAAGACTGATCATTTGATGTGATAGATGCAGCGGCATGCGATCTCGGCAGTATGAAGGCGTCGCGCCGCATAGTGACTGAGGAATGAGTCCCCGTCTTCATAAGCGAATCATGTGCATTTTATATCATGCTAGTACAAAGCTCGCACTACAACGCGTAAATTATTGCCACCGATAGTGCTTTATGTCATCCGCAGTTGTTTGTCCCATAAATACATGACCGTTGACTGAGATCTCGCCAGCATGTTGAGGGAAAAATTTAACAAGAAGCATTCTTCCGAAGACCACAACACTCGGATCGTCTTCGTAGTCTACTGGTGGATGTTGAACATCGAAGTCAGAGAAACCTGCGGTTACTCTCTGCTTTGAATCGGCGTCCATGTTCTCCTCATATACGTCCCAACAAAGTCTAATGGATTGCGTGCTTTTCCTCCAGAAGAGGTGAAAGTCTATGCCCTCCGATTGTCTTCCCTCATACTAGAGCAGGTACCCAGGCTACGACGGTCGGTAATCTAAGGCAGTGATCACGGTCTCAACCTTTGTGCAGGGCTCGCGGAAGGATCAGTGGCCCAAGGCGGGGACTGAGGTGTCGAAGGGGAAGAGGGCCGAGAGAAAGAGGGGGAAATTGGGCGGAAAGAGAGAGATGGATTAGGAGGTGATCCCAAATGTTCGGGGATACAGGGCGAAGAGAGCAGACCAGAGAAGGACGGAGCAAGACATTACGGCAGTGTTTGAAACTGCGACTCGTCGAATGTTGAACGTTGAGGAAGCGCTCGTGGGTCGCTGTTTATAACCTGGCCCGTCGCTGACTCATAACCTTCTAGACGTTACTTGTCCTTAAGTTGAACGCCATCATTGATCATGTTTAACACGAGTATCCCGCTGATCCTCTCTTTCATTGTGTTCTCTGATTTCATGATAACGACTCCATTTTGTCGCAAACGTGACTCCGTAGACTGAGTGACTTGCTCGTGGTACCTACTGCAATCCAGAAGCGCGTCGAGTCTTGAGCTGATAGGTAAGTACACAGCCTCCGAGTCCTTGTTCCCCTCCACACCACGCCGTCAGGTGCATTTACCCTTATGCCGTTCCACCTCCACAATCAATGATCAATGTCCACCCACAACTGCGTAACGGGCGGAATTCCGAATCTTTGGGTCGGCTGAAGCCCCAAGACTTAGCCAGAGGCGAAATAAAGGCGGAGAAGGCAGTACGAAGTAGCCGTGAAGAGCGGAGAAGATCCGGACCGGGGAGCGGTGGTAAACTGGATGACGTAAGGCATTGTTGACGGTTGCTATGGCTAAGGCTTCGCCATCGTGCTCAGACTCGAAAATAGGCTATGAGCTCCACTGACAATGTCGACTCGCCCCCGTCCGGACAGCAGCAGCTACTCCAGACTCCTCGCTCTGGTATATCATCGAATACTCATCCCACGTTTCCTACTACACCTCAGGCTCTTAGCTCTGTCCACAATGCCTCTGACACCGTCGAAGACACAAGCAGCAATGCTCTGTACCGGAGCAAAGACCACGACAAAAACCTCAAGCAGAATTTGCAGAACAACCGTGTTTTCATGCACGCGGAGAAGTTCATGGAACTGGTGTTTCGAACGCCTGCTAACTGGGAGGAAGACCCATCGTGCCGTAACGTCTTGACGTTTATCTCTGCCCACGACGCTTTCAAGAAGGCTTTAACAGGCTTTCTCCAGGTCGTTAACGGTCCCGGCACCAAGTATCCCTTCATTGTATCCCTCTACGCCGTTGTCTTGAAGCTCCTTGATGAACGTGATCCTCTCCCGGACGGCCACGATCGACAGACATTGAAACTGGCCTTTGCCGTGAACGATCCCAACGAACTCATCGATGGTGTGATTAATCACCTGTCTCCCGATATCAAATCACTGTTTGACTCCTTCAGTGTTCATGACAAGGAGCTGAGCTTTTCTAATCTCGTCCATGTCGTCGAGGTGAAGGACACCAACATGGCCTTGTGCCGTGGCGACAATGATTTTCGGATTCTACACGAAGGTAGAGTTCAATTCATCAACACTTGCGAATCTTTTAGTCTAACTCGTCTTTTTCAGGCAAAGACCCGCTCCAGAAGTCGCGCGGCCGCGAAGCCAAACAGGCAAGCACGCTGAATTCCGGTCAAGCGAGGTCTGCTGCTTCCAGCGGTACGAAGGAAAGAAAAGCCGCATCTGCGTCTAGGAAGCGAACTCACCCGGAGGACGATGCAGAAGGGAGCAATTCCGGTCAAAAGATCCCCCGCCAGTCGAACGAGGCCTTCAGCGCCAGTCGCAAGGCGCAGAACAGCGAGGATCCGAAGACTCAAGTGGATCCTCAGACGCAATGCGCGCGATATGCTATGGAACATCTCTCCAACGTCGTCCTGCGTTCCCACAGCATCCTCACCTTGTTCGACAAAGACCGATTCCAGTTCGAGTACTTTGACCGGAGTGTAATCGCTGTTTCCTCCGCCGTCAACCTCTCCACCGAGGAGGGACAGACTCTCTTCATCTTGATGGTGTATGGTCTCCGCGACCTTAGTCCCGAGGATCTTGGCCTTCGCAACGTTGTCTCAGATTCGTTGAAAATCTGCACAGACTATGAATCTGCCTCGAAATACTTGGTCGAGGATGGTTCCAGGGATTGGCGCAGATTGTTTTACAATCGGAAAATGGAGATCGAGAACGAGGAGTACACTCTCAAGGAGATCATCTTCCGCCAGCCAGGTTTGATTGGTCGCACCACATGCGTCGTTGTTGCCAACCGTGGATCCGACAACAAGCGTTTTGCTGTTAAAATCAGCTGTCCGACCACCTCCCGTGTCTCAGAAATGCAGCTTATCCGAGATGCGAGAAACTGTGCCCAATCGGACGAGAAACATGCCTGGGTCTTAAACCACCTGCCGAACATGATTGCTTCCACAGACGTCGAGATTGACGAGGAGTCTGTTCAAGGCCGCATGCGCGACTTCCTCAATAGCGCAGAATACGCGGGTGGGAAGAAATATAACTACGAGAACCGCTGTCTTCGCATCTGCGTGTCCGAATCGCTGGTCCCAATAACTCGTTTGACCAGCCAACGGGAGGTTGCTCAGGTTTTTCTAGATGTCCTACAAAGTGAGTTCTACAAGCTCATTCATCACCCATTCTAACGACTCCATAGCTCATAACTGGCTGTACACCGTCCCCAGAATCCTCCACCGCGATTTAAGCATGTCCAATATCATGTTCCGCGAGGACGCGGCAGGAAATGTGTACGGTGTTCCGAACGACCTTGATCTCGCCTCGCTGCTTTCTGTAATGGAATCCGGAAGTGGCGGTACGTCGCTGCGACGCACCGGAACGCCGCCCTTTATGGCCTTTGACCTCCAAAATCCACTTCATTCCCAAGTCCTTCATCTCTACCGGCATGATCTGGAATCCCTCTTTTACGTGCTTCTCATGCTCGTCTGCCGCCATGACATTATATACCCCGAAGATTCCATGATTCCTGACCAGAAGCTACGAGACAATCCACCTTTCGAGGAATGGTTTGACTGGAACAAGTCTTGGGTGCAGCTTCAGGAGACGAAGATTAAATTCTTCCACGAAACCGAGATCGACTACATCAAGTCGCGCATTGCACCCGGCTTCAAAGATTTCGAGAAGTGGGTCGTCTCCATTTGGACTGAACTTGGAGCAGGTTTCAGAAAGAGGCAGGAGGCGAAGGCTCAGCTCCCTGTTTTCACCCTCAACAAAAAGCTAAACGCAGCTATAAAGGCTGGCCACATCAAGCCTGAACCGATCGTGCAAGAGAGGTTGACGGTCGACGATGAGACACTCGGAGGACACGTCACTTATTGGTCCTTTTTGAAGTACATGATCGACCTCGATGGCCAAGATCTGGAGTACCGATGCCCTCAACTCGGCATATAGTTTAGTATAATGGTTAGGGATTTGAATAACATGACCGTGATTGTAGCCTTGTGTGCGATGTAAGCTTAAGCGGCTCAGAGCGGGAATCGCACCCATAAAGATCATTTCAAGTGCGCCATACAGACACCCCGCCATAGTTTTTGAGTCACAGTAAACCCACCGAGACCTGATCAGAATGTACGCGGACCACAGATGAGCGGAACCACAGCTTCCTGTAGACCGCCTTAGTAAGAAATCAAACAAAGAGGATGAGGCGACACGCGAGTATCACCGTCGACACCACCGACACTGTAAACGACAGCGATACTCCACCGTTTCAGTGTTGTACACACTATCTTCCACGAGGATCCGGTTGGATTAGGGCACAGAATTGCTCCACAGTGATACTCTACGACGGGCACACAAACAGTCGCAACTCAGCGTCAGTAACGTCAAGGTTTGCTGCGACTCGAACCTTCGCAAGCACACCACCAGAGTTTAGTCGGGTCTATATAGCACTAGGTTCGACCGGAGTCGTTATCCGAAGCAAAGACGCGCAGCGCATCCATCGCATACACAAAAAGTGGTTCACTGACAGAGTATTCGAGTAGGAGGTCCTACGAGGCAGGCATCGAAAACGGCCGCACCATAGAGCGATGAAACTGCGAGCGACACTGTCAGCAGCAGCGTGATAAACGCAGATGGCCATTGGGATGGTCCTGCTCGAATCACCCGTATATAGATGCGGAAGAACAGTCTGTGAGCGCCTCTTGCCTCACGGCCGCCCACGCGGCGTCCTGCGCTGCACGAAGCATCGATGATGTACAACGTCAGTAGAGGATATTCGATTGCTATTGGGGCAGAGTGATGTGGAATGAAAGCGAGTCGGGTCGTCAGGAATTGTGAATGTTGGACGATGGAAGTGTCCGGCGCCAGCAGTTTATCCAGCGGTTCCTAAACATGGCGCAGGACGAAATAGGACACACGCGAATGAACAAGCGCAGGAATTTTCATGTGCAAGAGCTCGTGATCGTAAAATGAGCCAAGATGCGGATGTACGGGTCGCGGTGGTCCCAGAAAAAGGCCATGATGGCCTCCACACATAACGTCAAGGAAGCTGATACTAATACCAGAAAGCACTAAGTACGAGTACGATAAGTTATATGGACATTAATTATACACCTAGTGCACTATACTAGCATGGATCTCCCATGTATTTATTTGTTAGTGTTAAGTAAGTGTGGCGAGGCGGTTGTGTTCGCGGACTTCCGGACCGACTATCCGCATCTTGGTCTTTTACGATCACGATATACAGCAGCTCTTGGGCTCCGCTCGCCACTTTCGTCTCTCCTATTCCAGGGAGCATCACGTTTCCGGTGGCTGCGAGATACCCGCAGCATTGATAGGTGACCGCCGAGGCTCTCCCCGTCTTGCATACACAATTCCTGAGGACCCGACATTGTGTTCATTCCGATAACAGTCTGCACCACTGGCAATGTTGTCTACCCTCCCTCATTGTAGAGGCCTTGCGCGGCGGCCAGACATGACCCGGTCCGGGATGGTCAGGTGGGGCCTACCATGAGGACGCCCCACGGCTCATATCAGCATACGACCATCTAGAAGATGCGGATGTCGATAGACGCGTCCGCAGACTGTTCTTCCAGGAAGTCTGTCTATATATTTTGGCAGTCGAAGCAGGACTCCTCCCACTCCCCATCATGCTGCTCCCGACAGTGTTGCTCGCCGCAGGATCGCTCTGTCGTGCAGCCGGTTTCGATGCCTTTCCAGGCGTCACGGGTCGCAGCAATTCCTCGTATTTGGATACGATGTCGGTGGAGCAGAAGGAATTGTTCGTGTATGCGATGGATGGGTTAGACGCGAACTTTGCGCCTCCTTTTATTGTGAGTTGTGGCTTTCTACTTGTGACGCGTAAACGTTCATTGTGTCATTAGTTTGGTTCACCAAGATACTCGGCATGGCATGCAGTTGGACTGTTGGCACGGAATGAAGGCGGCGATGTGACCATCGCCAATCAGATCATTCGGGATGTGTAGGTCGACTGTTCCATATCACCATGAAATGTCTCTTGATAACGTTCTTTATTTTAGCGTTTCCGTTCAGGTACCTGTGTCTGTGTTGTTTAACGAATTTTAGAATGCTGATCGAATCTAGTATAACGACCCAACTAAACTCTGGTTTGGGACCTATCGTTCAAATCCAAGCGCACCAGATCCGGGAGACGTGTATCCCCGAAGGTAGGAGTCACTTCATTCGCGAGACAGGTTGTGTTGACTATCCTGTAGCTTTACACCTCGTACGATTCGAACATGGGTTTATTTGTGTGCACGTCCTGGATCATCGCCGTGGAGGAATTCTCCGACTTAATCCAACCGGAAGTGCTGAGCCTGATGAAAGACAGCATGTACAACGCTACAGTGGGTGATGGATATCGTGTCGGTGGTGTCAACGGTGATAATTGTACGTCTGCTAGTCGTCCAGTTTACTTTCCGACTAACGCGGTCTACAGTGTATCCAATTTACAGCAATCCATGGTACGCTACACCGCTACTTTCAATGCCGCGTCAGTAATCTGGCCTAGGTATATGCGCGTCATGGCGGCGACATACGTAGGCAACATGATGCGCGATTCCAACATGACCCATTGGGGAGAAGTATGGGCGCAGGAAGCTGTCACCGCCTTTCGACGAATACAACACCCTCAGCGAAGTCTGTATCCTCCAAGTTTCCGCATAGACGTTTTCTAACTGATTCTTGCAGTTCAACTCGGGTACTTACAGCGGTGTCACTCTCTATGCACTCTCATTATGGGGTTACATGCCTGACAACTCTACTATCACATCACGGGCGTCAGATATCATAACGAAGACGTGGGATACGCTTGCCGCGCTCTATAATCCGACACTTCATACGCTAGGTGGACCTTGGGATCGCGCATATGGATATGACATGGTATGTCTGTTCATTCAGGTAGTTCTATCCTAACTCTCAACTTAGCGAGCATACTTCGGCATACTCGGCGCACAAATCGCCGGCCTGCTAGGCGGTATCAACGACGGTACAGCGCCCATACCATACCCTCTCATCGGAAGTGAGCATTATGCGGACGCAGCAGCCGTTGCACTGTGAGTCTTCTCCTCTCCACTATCCTCCATCCATATCCAACCTCCCACAGAACACCGCTGACAGCAAAATTCAACGATCCATACGTCTCCCCTGCCGCCCTAGCCCGTCTGCAAGCCCTCTCAGAGCCACACGCGTACTTCGCCCAGGCCGTCTCACCGCCGTTCGATGACCCAGCGTATCCGAGAAATTATACGTCGTATAATGCAGAAGGGTTGAGTGTGGGAGGAATGGAGATTGACGCCAAGGTTGTCGGGGGCCCGGCGGCGAATGTTAATCAGTTTGTTCCTGCAGCGCTTATTTGGAGTACAGAGGCGGGTGGGGTTGCTTGGATGCTCGTGGGTCCTCATCCTTTTATTCTCTGTCTTCGTTAAACTGAGGCTTGGTAGCACTACCCCACATCGAGTTCGATATCCGCCATCGCCACGTCTACGAATCTCACCATCACCTATCCACCATCCCGGGCATTCCCAGACGACGCGACGTCCTCGAACGTTATGACGTTCCTCTTCTCTGGGATCACTGGAGTCTCTTTACCCAGCGATTTTCTAGCAAACGGGATTAGTACGGATTTGTCGGGGATCAGGCTGTCCGTGTCCGGCAATGCAGCGAGTGGGAATAGGACGTTCTTTTATGGATCGGGGACTATTAATGATGTGAGCTATTACAATTTGACGTACGTGATTCCGGAGCTGGGGGTGGGGGAGGAGGCGCGGATCGTGTTTGGGTTTGAGAAGGTTTGAGGGAAAGGACTCGACATCATACATACGTAGCATTTCTAGTCGCTGTGATTGACGTATTAGTAAATGCTAGTAAATGTTTATGGATCGTCCGACCTTGGAACAAAGTGTGTAGGCAGTGAAATCGAAGAGCCGCATGATGGCTGCTTGGACAGAGCACTCCGTAGAAGTGAGAACTCGCGCCTCAAGCCGAACCGTTTGTTTCGCTTCGCGGCTTCAGCGAGGGAAAGATGCATACCAATGAGACTTGCTATGCATTCAATTCTGGCAGGCTCAGTTCTATTCAAAGATCGAGGCTTGGGTATCTCTTCATATGACACACTGGCAGGAAATTCTATGTGTAGCATGGACAGGAGCAGAATGCGTTAATCCCTGATGGCTTTGAGAGAGATGTGGACGACACTGCAGATTCGTCCTGGAAGTCACAGTTCTCGATGTGGACTATCCTTCGAAGTCTGAGCCCACAGGGAACCCTAAGTCGAAAGGGTAGAAACACTTCTCAGTATTTGATGTCGAAGGCACAGTCTTTAATTAAGAAAGCGTTTCAACGCACACTTGTCGACGAGGAGACTTTTGTTGGACGTCTGATGCTGAGGCCACGCCAAGGCCAACGGCCAGTTACACCCGCCCTGGATACACAAACGTCCCCATGCCTCAGGCCTGCCGTAGAAGAATCGAAATCCGTATCCCGCCGACGGCGGAGGTCATCAATCACACTCCAGAAGGAAGCTGAAGGAAGAAGGGAAGAAGTAATTCACATGTTTATATAGTACAGGTGTGATACAGGCTCGGCGTCCGAGTCGTACAATTACCGCGTCGTACAATTTATTGAATACAATTAATACCTCGGGGGCGGCGGAAGAAATACACTATTACCAGCCAGAAGTTAGAACAGCGAGGGAATGCGAATCCCAGCGTCGGAAAGGCGCCTGAAAGCCGGGAGGGCGTGGGCGGTTAGAAGCCAGATCTACCAACGACATGTGAGTGACGGATGCAGACGAGGAGGAAGGAGATGGAGACGGCCACGTACGCTATACCACCAATACGAATCGCGATCCGCCTCCTCGGATTGGTAATAGCAGTACCTCCAGCTGGAAAAGATGCCCAGAACAGCGAGCACGATGGATACAGGGAAGGGCGGCTCCCAGTAAGCTACCAAAACGACAGTCCACGCGCACACCAGGGCAGTGAGGGAGCCGCGACCGATCCACTGAGGTTCGATGTGGGCGAGGGTGAAGCGGCCAATCGCAGCATCACCCGAGCGGTCGCGGAAGTCTTGGGCGTGGCCCTAGATACGGAGATCAGTATAGGCTTGGATGGAGTTAGGAGGACTTACGGTCGTGGTGTGGATTGTGGCGCTGAATAAGACGGCCATGATAGACGTAGATGAGAGCGGGTTGTGATGATCTGAAGACGTCGCCGTGTTATAAGAATATGCGATGAGAATAAAGCCGTGAACCCACCGAACACTCTCGTAGTCCCCGAGATGTACGTGCTGTAACCGATCGCACCCAAAAAGGACTTCATGAACCAGTTCTTCGAAAGTCCACCTTCGTTGTAAACCATGATGGCGATAAAGTACGGAATGGTGAAGTGTACTGTGCGATGGTAGCTGCTATAGAGGAGCGTAAGCGCTAGAACAGCGTAGTACAGCTTCTGCGCGTCGTCCAGCGAGATGCGTCCAGACACAATCGGCCTCGTCGGTTTCGACAGACGATCTTCGTCGTATCCGGTGATCTGCGAGAATGATGAGAACCACAAGAATACACTCACTCCACGTAGACATACCTGGTTCTGTACCTGATGCGATGGTAAGTAAAGGATATGGATGGGAAAGTAGAAAGCGTCCTACCTCGAAGGAGAGGATATGAAGTTGGAACCAGAATACTCCTTGGATGAACGACGCCAGGTCGGTCGGGGCTCCCAAGACGAGACACATGCCCATCTGAACAAGAAATAGGTTGTCGATGAAAGGAAACCAAAGAAGGACTACTCACGCTCGGGGTGATAACCGGTACTAAATCCGATTTCGAGAAGAGCAAAACCGTATGTATCCCGTACAGAACACGCGATAATGCGTCATGGGCGTAGGTCGTGAGTGTCGTAGCCGGAGAGGACTTCATGGCGGGGGTGAAAGCTGAGGGGAGGGATGGGCCGAAGACATTTATCTCATGAAGGAATGCCTTTTTGAAGAAGAAGATAACATCATCGCATGTCAAGCGTTAATACTCAGCCAGTTACGGTGGACATGCAGGGTAGATCGAAATCCCGAGGCTGTTTCGAAGCTATCCAACTTCCAAGGTCCCACGACTTCTTACGAATGGCCATCTTCTGATGGTCCTGCGCGCAGCAGGCGTGCTAGCTCATGCGTCCCTATAGTCATAGCACCGGGAGTGCCAGTGCTGCCCAGTCCAGGTCCTATGCCGCAAGTTCAGGGCTCTGCGCTTAGTAAAAATGGGCGCGTAATCACCGAGCATTTGAACGAAGGAGACGACCAGTTGTAGAACCGTATACAGAGGATGAGTGAGTTGAGTCTTCACGTCATGATTGGCGCCGTAGTATAGTGATTTAGAGTCATATATCAGCACGGGTATGTCGTGGGGAGGTGCGCAGCGGTGATTGCGCGATTCGTGGCCTTGTGCTAGAACTGGACTGGTAGGAATACCAACGTGGATGTATGTTTGTTGATGGTAAAAGGAGAAAACTTCGTAATCGAAGGGTCTGCGAAGGGTTTACTTCCGTCCGGCGTCAACCCTGTCGGTTCCATTAAGAGCGGACCGTAGCTCCGGAGACTCTCGACGTCGGAAATTGAGAAGCAATTACGAATGTGCACAACAGTTAAATAGCGTCGGAGGCCGTAGAGAATTGCTCGTTTTCATCCTCGCCATAAGACGGAATCGCTCATGTTTCGCAACTTCAAGCCTCACACTGAGCGACTCTCCCTGAAGCACCTCGCGACAACGATTGCTGTTTGGAGAAAGCCTTCGCATGGTACATATAGACATCAAAGTTACATAAATACTCGTTCCGACAGAGACCCCGAGGTACACAGGAACAAAAAATACAATCAGATGGTTCATCCTGGCGCATCGCGCATCCTGCCGCGGCGTCTTAACCTACAAAGCTCCCTGCAGCGGCAGATAGTGGCGCCCCCAGTCTAACCACCATTCGTCTAGAGCGTCTTTAGCATCATAGTTGAACAGCCGAATCCACGAGCTCCACTGGGCTGCCAACTCCTCCGCGTGTTCGTCTGGAGCGTTCTGCAGATGGATCGTTTGCTTCATGCCCTCGTCGCGCAGATCTCGCATAGGCCCCGCGGGCATCGCAGCCGTCAAGAAGCCGCCCATCTCGTGCAACTCTGTCTGTCTGGTGCGGTCGAGACGGATCGCATCATACGCGCTGAACAGGGATGCTATCTGGGATCGATTGGTGATCTTGGAAAACAGCTCTCCAAGTGTGTATGCATCCTCCATCTGGTAAGGTATGGATGAGATAAGTGTCTCCGTGATAAGAACCGGTCAAACTCACGGCGAGCGCTCTAAAATGTGGGACATCTTAGCACATCAAGGTCATGAGGTACGATATTGGTGGCGACTTACGCGTTATACGAGCCGGTATTCTCGAGGGAAATCAGAGATGGCCGGACAAGACGATAGCTGGAACACGTACCACACATGCATGGGCTGCATCTCCAATAACGACAGCTCTTCCATGCGTGTCCACGAAGCTGTCGAGGCGGTGTACCACTTGGATAGTGGGGTGTACGATACTCGAGAGTTGGAAGAGTTTTGTTAATCTGATGTGCTAGATGAGAGTAGGACAAGACGAAGAGTAGTTGACTTACAAGGGACCATACTCGATCGTAGATGGCTGCAATATTGACGACGGGACATCAGTGATATAGTCCGCATCTTGATCGCTGTCTAACCGGGACGTCGTTTTCGAGTGACCGAGGACGTACAGATCTCCGTGCTACAGAAATGCGGCCTGCTCAGCAATAGTTAAGAGCGAGTAAAGCTAAGGAAAGCCCACTCGAGAACCAGAAACAATATAACTGTTTCCCATCCAGATCGTGAACTGCTGGTACGATTAGTTCTGGACGAAAAACGCGATATGCCACCCTACAGTTGATGAAGTTGCTAACTCGGAAAGCTCTTCGTCCTGTAGAAGCGAAGATATAGGAATTGGAATGCTCGTTCTACACATCGTCAGAGAAATGCTTGGATATTGGAGCATGGACGTACGAAAGAAGTTCGTGAAGGGGAAGAGGATCCGCTTCATCGAGGTCTACGCAATCCTCTACATCGCTTTCTTCTGCCCGACATGCGACCACGTTTCGGATGATACTGTTTCGTCCATCTGCACCGACAATCTAGAACCATTCAGATATGAGTCGAGAGCATGAATGAAACTAACACGTACAATGTCACCCTCGATGATCTCTCCTTCAGGAGATATCACAGAAGATGGTCGGCTGTCGCTGATTTCTACTCGTTCGACTTGGAAATTATATCGAAATCGGACCTTGAGCTTCTCACATTGCTCGCGAAGAAGGCAGCACAGGTCATAATACTAAGTACCTGAAAGGTCAACAGTCTACTCGACTCCAAAGATGTACACGTACCGTGATTAGACAGTAGTCCGAGCCTAGGTCGGACATAACTTGTGGATCGAATCGCATGAGTCCCATAAGATGTGAGGTTTTCACTGCGTGGTTTCGTAAGTAGACATGCATCGCGAGAAGAGGACGACGGTGAAAGACCTGAGCGGAATTCCATTCTACATACACAATTAGACAAGTCCAAGAACACAAAAAAGAACACACCCAGTGCATTTGATCCACTTTTCGTCGAGTGACTTCGTCAGCTCAGGATATCCATGTGCCAGCAGTCGCGTCATACTCGGTGGGACCCGCAGGCCACCATCTCGAGCTCTATGCTAGATACGAACGCATCAGTCACGACAGCATTGCATTCGCAGAGCACGTACTTTTTCTTCCAAACGGCCGCCTTTCTCCACGACGGTCACGTCGTGGCCGGCTTTCGCCAGGATGGAGGCGGCCGTGAGTCCGGCTATGCTTGCGCCGACCACGACAAACTCCAGAGGGACGAAGGACATCGTTGGACCGCCACTATACAGAGCCTGTTTTGACGATGGACGTGGATAGAAGGAGTGAGAAGGGAGCATAAAATCAATCAGTTGGACATCTGCACTGTGATCACCGGTTAGCCCACCATCACCATTATCGTCCTTAGGTCTGATTGACAATCGGCGAAAGGGGATTTTTGTGGTCGGGTTCTTTAGGGTGCAACGCGAGAGGTTGCATTGTATCTTAAATGGGGTGGGTACTCGGATTCGGGGCAGGGCTGAAGGCGTGTGGTCGTGGATAAGGGCGAGGCTTCGATGGGACAAAGCGGCGCAGAACAATGTGTGGAATCAAACTCAATCGCTGATTGATTGTGTGAGTATTCCCATTGATAATTAATGCATCAACGCTTAAATCCAAACCTCGGCCTTCGTACATACGTAGCTGTGTGGTGTCTTTCATGGAAACACATCGGGCAACGTGGGACTTGCAGAAGCACCGCTGCGGACTGGGGCCTAGACCAGCCTGGATTAATTCATTAGGACTTCAGGGCCGGTTCGGGACGGGGTACAAAATTGAAAGGGTCCTTGCTCAACTTCTGATGGCACTGGCCGAAACAACGTGTATCTGATAGGAACTGGAGCTCTTCCGAGCGCACCACGCAGATTGCGAGTACACAGTTCGCACTTGTCGGACCCATCCTCCCAGGACGCTTCGATGTGCAGAAAGGCGAAAAGGCAAGAAAATAATAAAATCTTCATATGACGGCCGGAAGCTATGTTGTGACACCGACGATCCGAGCAAGTTTTGCCATGAATTGATGATGATGATGATGATGACGATCATGAGCGTTCGGTACTTAGAAGACGTTGTAGTGCCGTCGGCGGCCAGAGCGCCGCTCGATGAGGGATCAGGCACGATGTTTAAGCTGGAATCGCAGGCATGAGAGAGAGGAAATTCGACCAGTCTGCAGTTCTAGAAGTCCTGTGTGTGTTGTGCGGCGCGTCGCGTCGCGTCGCCAGCGAGAGAAAGCCGATAGTTAGTGTTCAGGAAAGGGATACAAGCATGTTGTTGCGCATTTCAGAAGGCATTGTGCAATATAGTCAACGAACACGCAGGAGGCAACACGACCATGGTGGCGAGAGACAGAAACAAATTCGTGGCTGGGTAAAAGCGGCGCCAGCACGGTGACCATGTGTCACCTGACGTGACGTGGTCGCGTTCATTTAACGCTTGAACTGAGGACTACGTGGCCTACTTGCCGAATCATAGATTCTACTCCAAGTAAGCAAACAGTCGGGGAAGACCTCTAAGACGGTCACCTGGTATGGATCCTGGTATCTCCAAACCATTGTTTGATGTCCGCTGCCCCAGTCTTCTCGCTGACAGGCCGTGGAACAGCAGAAGTCCATGCCGCATCCCGAACACTATCGAGCAGGATTAGTGTCCTTGTCCTAATGCTGACACTTTGCCAAACAAGTATTGATTTATCGATATGGCACAAGCGCTCGTTTCCAATCACTTGAAGCATTATCACAGAGTGAGATTCCTCCGCGACGACAATCAATTATCGCGTTTTCGAAAACAACAACTCTTTGCATGCTCTTTGAGAAAGGGCGGATCACGAAGTGGGTGAGGGTCGATGCTAGGGTGCGCTGAAGATGACGTCGACCACCATAGTGCCGCACCAGCGCCGCTTCAGGCGTTCTTGTCCGCCGTTCAGGGAAGTGAGGATGTTGACCAAACCGCCGATGCATCCATGAGATGAAAAATAGGAAAGAGTCCTCTGGCTCCCGAATCCAGAGGACCTGGATGCGCAGTCTCTCGGAGCGACAGAACTTTAAAAGTAATCCTGAATTGCAAAGCATCCAGCGCCGAATCTCGCATGTCGATGTAGCGAAAAAGAGAGGGTTACTAGCTTGTTCACAAGGCTTGGCTTCGCTTCTATTTTCGTGACGCAAGGCATTGGCCTCAAGCAGATCATGTACGAGTTGCAGGCAGTAAGGTCAGCCTCGTGTAGCCGTTCGTGGTGGCCTTGCAGGTATGTTCAAGGAGACAATCCGGATCGGAGTCGGCTTATCATGGGGGCCTGAGAGAAATCGAGCACGTCCACCTCGCACGATATGTCTACCTTCTGTTAGGTTCAATTTGGAATAACATAAGCGTAGCCCAGTCTGACGAGAGAATGCAGTGGGTAAGAGAGTAGTCCTCGATCACCGTAGGGACCGTGGTAAAGTTAATCCTCCCGGGCCGATCGTTGTACAGCCACCAAAATTTGCAATACGGCTTACCTTTAGACTAAGAAGAGCTGGCAGCTTTCTTCGACGCGCTAACGACCATTCATCGAACGCCGCAAGGTCCATTGCTACACGCGGACTTGTCTTGGCGACTTCTCCGATCTGGGTTTCAAAGTTCAGAATTTCCTTTCGGGAGTCCTTAGTGTGTGTCGAAGCACTGATCATATCTCCTTATTCTCGGGAATGTACACCTAGCTTGGAAGCAAGCACGTGTGGCGCTACGATACTCGAGACCTTCGTAAGCTCTACCTTCTTCATCTTATCTCCATCAGTTTCATGACATGTCGCCGACAGCGCCGCATGGAACGCCATTTGTTCCTCGCCAAATGCAGTAACAGTGGTGTCAATACCACTGTCGCGCTCAGCCTTGGGAACAGAAGGTACAAGGATGTCTGCAGCATGTGGGATTACTTATCATATCCCCGGACTAAAAATATCAAGCAGGATATATAACCAGCGACGAGAGTGCAGAAGCCGGATTGGAATTCAACGGAATGGCATCAACGATGGCCGAACATTCGAGGTCAAGGGCATGGACGCCGCATTACCAGCTCACCCGACACACTCGGAACTCGGCGCAATTCCGCGAGTCGACAGTGGAGTCGCGCATCCTTGAACAGATGGAAAAGGACGCCGAGGAAGGTCAACAGCAGTCATTTGATTGTGCGCGACAGTCATCTCTCCTTTCCTTGGCTAACTCGTCGTGACAGCCGAAATCATCTATGTATGTCCATTGTCTCCATCTCGATGCATACACAATACAGATTCCATTCTACTTAGGCCGTCACTGGGCTCAATTCGATGACCCGAACCTCGCTCGGGATCATATCTTCGACTTTGACGATGAATCTCCCTATCCTGAGGTTAGGTCGGCTGTCGCGAACACCGACGATCCAGAAATGCCCGCCTCGACCCTCCGCGTGTGGATCATTGGGTTGGTCTGGGCGGTCATACTCCCCGGCATAAACCAATT